>WNWK01047334.1:0-13971 GCA_009830355.1 Cherax destructor | reverse complement strand
TTCTTCTTCGTCGTTACTACCTCTCCATTCGTCTTCTTGATCTTCAACTTCGTCCCATGCTGTCCGGCCACTGCCCAGGTTACCTTCTTGACCTGAGGACTCACAACAGGAGGACTACTACGAATCCTCTTGTTTTCCTCCGTCAATCGCCGTATCTCAAGCTTCGCTACCCTCAATTCCTCCTTAAGCTGCTGGTAAAGTTGCTCAATAGGGGGCATCTTGATTCAGTCCACAGGGGCATCTTGATTCAGTCCACAGTGTTAGCAACAGAAGTCCAGAGGTTATATTACAGCTTTATACATCATTAATAAGGCCTCACCTAGATTACGCAGCTCAGGTTTGGTCTCCATATTGGTTTGGAAATAGGGTAGTTGATGAGTGGAACAGTCTCCCTAGTAGGGTCATTGAAGCTAGGACCTTGGGTAGTTTCAAATTTAGGTTGGATAAATTCATGAGTGAGAGGGGTTGGGAGTGGGACTCGCACTTGAGTTTATAGAATCTTCAAAGCTTATTTCTTGGGTAGAATTGAAAATTAGGTTGGGCAATTATTCTGTTAGTGGGATGGATTGTGAAGGACCTGCCTAGTATGGGCCAACAGGCCTGCTGCAGTGTTCCTCCTTTCTTATGTTCTTATGTTCTTATATTACAGAATGGACATAAATTCGTTATAAAACATTCAGCGTACAATGACTAAATTAATACATAGCATTAGAAATCTTCCTTACGTAGAAAGATTGAAGACCCTAAAATTACATTCACTTGTAAGACGTAGAATGAGGGGAGACATGATCGAGGTGTACAAGTGGAAAATGGGTATTAACAAAGGGGATATAAATAAGGTCTTGAGGATATCTCTCCAAGAGAGAACCCGCAATAATGGATTCAAGTTAGATAAGTTTAGATTTAGAAAGGATACAGGAAAGTATTGGTTTGGAAATAGGGTAGTTGATGAGTGGAACAGTCTGCCTAGTAGGGTTATTGAAGCTAGGACCTTGGTTAGTTTCAAATTTAGGTTGGATAAATTCATGAGTGAGAGGGGTTGGATTTGAGTGGGAATTGCACATGAGTGAATGGAATTATCAAGGCTTGTTTCTTGGGTAGCATTTAAGATTGGGTTGAGCAAATATCTTGTTAGTGGGATGGAATGTGAAGGACGTGCCTAGTATGGGCCAACAGGCCTGCTGCAGTGTTCCTCCTTTCTTATGTTCTTATGAGAACCCGCAATAATGGATTCAAGTTAGATAAGTTTTTATTTAGAAAGGATATAGGAAAGTATTGGTTTGGAAACAGGGTAGTTGATGAGTGGAACAGTCTGCCTAGTAGGGTTATTGAAGCAAGGACCTTGGGTAGTTTTTAATTTAGGTTGGATAAATTCATGAGTGAGAGGGGTTGGATTTGAGTGGGAATTGCACATGAGTAAATAAAATTATCAAAGCTTATTTCTTGGGTAGCATTGAAAATTAGGTTGAACAAATATTCTGTTAGTGGGATGGAATGTGAAGAACTTGCCTAGTATGGGCCAACAGGCCTGCTGCAGTGTTCCTCCTTTCTTAATAAGAACATAAGAACATAAGAAAGGAGGAACACTGCAGCAGGCCTGTTGGCCCATACTAGGCAGGTCCTTTACAATCCGTCCCACTAACAGAATATTTGCTCAACCCAATTTTCAATGCTACCCAAGAAATAATCTTTGACAATTCTACCCACTCATGCGGAGTCCCACTCAAATCCAACCCTCTCACTCATGAATTTATCCAACCTAAATTTGAAACTACCCAAGGTCCTAGCTTCAATAACCCTACTAGGCAGACTGTTCCACTCATCAACTACCCTATTTCCAAACCAATACTTTCCCTATATCCTTTCTAAATCTAAACTTATCTAACTTGAATCCATTATTGCGGGTTTCTCTTGGAGAGATATCCTCAAGACCTTATTTATATCCCTTGTTAATACCCATTTTCCACTTGTATACCTCGATCATGTCTCCCTCATTCTACGTCTTACAAGTGAATGTAATTTTAGGGTCTTCAATCTTTCTTCGTAAGGAAGATTTCTAATGCTATGTATTAATTTAGTCATTCTACGCTGAATGTTTTCTAACAAATTTATGTCCATTCTGTAATATGGATACCAGAACTGAGCTGCGTAATCTAGGTGAGGCCTTACTAATGATGTATAAAGCTGTAATATAACCACTGGCCCCTTGGTAATAATTTCCGGAAATAATTTCTGTTATCTGCTGGTAGGAAATTGAAGAGTCTTGGACCACGGATGTTGACATATTGTTATCTAAATGTGCCTAGTAGAGTTATTGAGGCTAAAACCTTGGGTAGTTTCAAATTTAGGTTGGATAAATACATGATTGATAGGGGTTGGATTTGAGTGTGACTCGCACATGAGTTAGTAGAAATATCAAAGCTTATTACTTAGGTAGAATTGAAAATTGGGTTGAGCAAATATTGTTAGTGGGATGGATTATGAAGGACGTGCCTAGTATGGGCCAACAGGCCTGATGCAGTGTTCCTCCTTTCTTATGTTCTTATGTTCTTAAATCCCAGTAATCTATTTGCCTTATTACGTACGCTTAGGCATTGCTGTCTTGGTTTAAGGTTGCTGCTTACCATCACCCCCAAGTCCTTCTCGCAATCTGTATGGCTAAGTTCTACGTTATTTAACTTATAAGTGCTTGGGTTATGGACACTCCCGAGCTTCAGAACCTTGCATTTATCTACATTGAACTGCATCTGCCACTTTTCTGACCACGAATTAAGTTTGTCTAAATCTTCCTGAAGTTCTATGACATCTATGTTTGAATCAATTATCCTACCTATCTTCGTGTCGTCGGCGAATTTGCTCATATCACTAGTAATTCCCTCATCAAGGTCATTGATATATATTATAAATAACAATGGGCCTAAGACTGATCCCTGTGGAACACCACTTGTTACAAGTCCCCATTCGGATTTAACCCCATTTATGCACACTCTCTGCTTCCTATTGGTGAGCCATGACTCGATCCATGACAGCACTTTTCCCCCAAGCATGACAGCACTTTTCTTATAAGAACATAAAAATGGAGGAACACTGCAGAAGGCCTACTGGCCCATACAAAACCAATACTACCTAAGAATTTACTCCCGCACCCACGACACCAATCAAACCCAGTCCCTCTCACTCATATATTTGTCCAATCTCTTTTTAAAGCCACCCAAGGTCCTAGTCTCTATCACCCTACTCGGAAGATTGTTCCACGCATCTACAACTCTGTTCGAAAACCAGTACTTGCCTATGTCCTTTCTAAATCTAAATTTATCCAATTTAAATCCGTTATTTCTGGTTCTTACTTGGTTCGATATCCTCAGTATTTTATTAATATCTCCTTTGTTTATGTCCATCATCCACTTGTACACCTCGATGATATCTCCCCTCATTCTACGTCTCTCCAGAGAGTGGAGATTCAACGCTCTATCATCTATCTTCATATGGGAGATTTCTTATACTGTAAATAATTTTAGTCATTCTTCTTAAATCATTTTAGTCATTCTTCAAGTTCTTATGTTCTTATGTTCGTTCAGAACCTAATGGGTACTATCCTGAAGTCGTTCAGAACCCTATATGTACTATCCTGAAGTCGTTCAGAACCTAATGGGGTCTATCCTGAAGTCGTTCAGAAGTAAACTAAAATTTATTTAACGGGAATTTAGAGTGAACATTAACTTTATGCATAAAATGTAAGCATTTGTAGGTATATACCTGAGTTTTACTCTCCACGAGAGTGCCGTGGCTTGACGCCAGGCCACTGAGGGTGTTGGAAGTTATCCCAGCTATTCCAGGGTATATATTCGACAACTTTGGTCATAGAGCACGTGAATATAAAAATTGTTCCATGAATGTGGTCCTCGTTACCGTACACATACACTGAACAAATTGAGCTAAATGTATAAAGCGTTCTCTAGATATGGACAAAATAAAATCGGGAATTTGGAGCTAGGGAAAAAATAATTAAAGCAACGTCTTAAAGGTGACCGTCAGGAATATTGAATTAAATGGTGATTATTAGTGAATAAAACCCAGTGTTCTCCTTCACTTCTCAGATACTTACACAATATTGAATATTTACAAGCTAAAGTGATTGGGTAAATACTTTAAACACTATATTTACTGTGTTGTAGAGGAACATGTAAAGTATATATATATATATTCATTATTTAATATCCACATAACACGACACCCTAAATAACCTATCCAAGATAGAAATAACTTAACGCAACAGTAGTCAATACCTTCCTTTACCAACAACAACAAACGCGGGCGAGCAACAGCTCTTCCACGTTTGATTTCTACTTATTAATCACAATAATAAAATATTGCCGTTTACCTTAAAGTATTTTTTTTTCGACCAAGATAATTTTTTTCACTTATGTTGCAAATTAAGGTTATGAACATTTGGGTCGCCATGCAGATTCTCCAGGGGATTCTGGATCACTGCCAACAAAGGTTAAGAACCAGGGCTTGCGAGAGAGAGAGAGAGAGAGAGAGAGAGAGAGAGAGAGAGAGAGAGAGAGAGAGAGAGAGAGAGAGAGAGAGAGAGAGAGAGAGAGAGAGAGAGAGAGAGAGAGAGAGAGAGAGAGAGAGAGAGAGAGAGAGAGAGAGAGAGAGAAAGAGAGAGAGAGAAGAGAGAACCAAGATAAGGTGAGCACTGCCTAGCACAGTGTAAATAACCTTTTTCTGTGGAAAGAGGCAAATGTAGTCCCTGTTCACAGAAAGAAGAGCAGAGTAGAAATTAGCAAGTACAGACTAGTGTCACTCCTGACCTTCACCAGCAAGATTCTTGAGTTTTTCGATTACCACTTACTTCTTTGTGACCGTCAATATGGTTTCGGAAAAGGTTACAGATCTCATGGTAAACTACTCCACTATGTGGCACTGATCACTGAATGAATCCAAGGTCAGCTGTGTAGTAGCACTGGACATTGCTGGACCTTTCTACCAAGTATGGCACCCAGGACTCTTGACAAAATTGCAAGCACTTGGCGCCTCTGGCTCTGCACTATGCCTCCTTAGTGATTACCCTTAAAGTAGATCTCTAAGAGTAGTTCTTATTAGGACTGAGTCAACAAGACACTCTATTAGATCAAGTGTTCCACAAAGAAGTGTGCTTGGGAACTTCTTATGAAATGTGTACTTCAAAAACTTTCTTCAACCAGGTGTGGGTTCCATGTTGGTGCTGCATACTCCAGTATGGGTTTGATGTACACTGTGTACAGAGTCTTGAACGATTTCTTATTAAGGTGTCGAAACGCTATTCTTAGGTTTTATAGGCGCCCATATTCTTTAACAGTTATTTGGTTGATGTGCGCCTCATGAGATGTGCCCGGTATTATTCTCACTCCAAGATTCTTTTCCTTGAGTGAGGTTTGGTCTCCCCCCCTAGCCTGTACTCTGTCTGCGGCCTTCTTTGATCTTCCCCAATCTTCATGACTTTGCACTTAGTGGGGTTAAACTCCTGGAGCCAGTAACTGGACTAGGCTTGTAGTCTGTACAGATCCTTTTACAGTCCTATCTGATCCTCGTTCGATTAAATTCTTCGCATTAGCTTTACATCGTCTGCAAACAGGCACATCTCTGAATCTATCCTTTCCATCATATCATTCACATATACCAGAAACAGCACCGATCCTAGGACTGTGTGCATATTAATTAGGAGAGTGATGAAATAAGACATTTATTTGGAAAATGAATGTCTATTTGAAAAATACGTCAATGATATGACAAATAATTGATTTAATAAGATATATGAATATCCTTTGCTTTTAAAAGTATTGCTACACTCTTTGGCATAGAATCGACCAATGATGAACACATTTTGGCAAGTTCTTCGTCATGGTACCAGGTCCTAATAACAACAACAGTTAACTTATCCACAGTTGAAAAAGTTAGTGGTATGGGTTATGGGGGGAAAACAGTGAAGTCCCAGTGTAGTAATGTTATAAATTCTAGGGGAACTAGTAATAGGCAGAATAAGGTGGATATTGGAAAGCCAGTGGCACTAGGTGACAAGGACAGTAATAGGTATAAGGGAAAAACAGAAATGAGCAGGAAGGGTAAAGAGAAAGGAGGGTCTTTAAGTGTATATTACACCAGTCGTAGTGCTAGGAATAAGATGGATGAGTTGAGAGTAGTTGCAAGTACAGGTAATATTGATGTTTTTGCAATAACTGAAACATGGTTTAATATGAAAAATCGGGACTTGCCTGCCGAATGTCACATTCAGGGTTTTAAATTGTTCCAAGTAGACAGAAGTTTCGAGAAGGGGGGTGGGGTGGCACTCTATGTCCGTGATCATTTAAATTGTTGTATAAAAATGGGTATAAAGTCTGAATTAACACATACAGAGTCTGTCTGGATAGAATTTTCAGAGGGGCATGAAAAATTGATTTTAGGTGTGATATACCGTCCCCCAAACTTAGATAGGGACCAAGGGAGACTACTATGGGAGGAAATTGTTAAGGCCACAATGCACGATAACGTAGTTATTCTGGGTGACTTCAACTTTAGTCAAATTGATTGGAATTTTTTGACTGGGAATTTAGAATCTAACGATTTCTTAGAAGTAGTTCAAGATTGTTTTTTGAAGCAGTTTGTGACAGAACCTACAAGGGGAAATAATCTGCTTGACTTAGTTCTGGCAAACAAGGAAACCCTTGTTAATAATTTAGAAATTACAGAGGAACTCGGCGCAAGCGACCACAAATCAATTACCTTTGGCATTGAATGGAAGTTTCATAGTAGGAATAACTCAGTAACGGTCCCAGATTTTCGCTTAGCAGATTACAATGGACTTAGAGAACACTTATCATCTTTGGACTGGGGTAATGAAGAGAGCTATCAATATGACAGTTTTCTGAACACTATACATGCTGCCCAAAGAACATTTATCCCATATAAAGAAATTAGATCGAATAGAAATGACCCAAAATGGATGAATAATAGGCTCAAATATCTTTTAGGGCAGAAGAAAGGAATTTATAGGCGTATCAAAAGAGGTGAGGGTCATCTTACGAATCAGTATATTGACATTAAGAGGGACGTTAAAAAGGGGGTAAGAAAAGCTAACGGGACTACGAAATTAAAGTTGCTAGGGATTCGAAAACTAACCCAAAAAGTTTTTTCCAGGTGTATAGAACAAAAGTTAGAGATAAGATAGGTCCCCTTAAAAATAATTATGGGTATCTCACTGACAAAGAGAATGAAATGTGCTCTATTTTTAATAATTATTTTCTCTCGGTTTTCACTCAGGAAGACACTAATGGAAAAATAAACACAAAAGCAGTATAATGTGATCCTTTATTGACAACGTTTCGCCCACGCAGTGGGCTTTATCGAGTCACAGACAGATCTACCTGGAAAATAAGCAACATGGAGATATATATAGGGTACAGTCAGGTGGAGAATGCTGGGTCAGGTGGAGAAAGCTGCATGTGAGTCTTAAAAGTAGTGTGATAGTTAAAAACATAGTGTGACTTAAAGGACCTGCAGTGTACCATTCTTGAGTTCTAGGTGGGATAGCGTTGAAGAAGTTTCTTGGCAATAGGTTCAGCTATGTTGTAGAAGCCGTTGTTCTGGTTGAAGTTGTTGGATATACAGATGAGTGATGATTCTAGGATTCTTCGGTATTGAGTGTTGTCTTCTCTGGCGATGAGTCTTGCGTTTCTGTAGTTGATTAAATGGTTGTGTAAATTGTGTTGAACACAGGCATTTCTTGAGTCGTCAGATCTGCCTGCGTACTGGTGTTCTGAAATGCGTGTTTGTAGGTCTCTGGATGTTTCGCCAACGTATAATTTGCTGCAGCCATTACAAGGATTGTGTATACCCCTGCCGTGGATTGAAGCTTTTCCTGTCTGTTACTGGTAATGTCCTTGATGGTGGTGGATGTGGAGGTGGATACTCGGAATGAGGTCTTAGAAAAATGTTGAAACTTGTTTGGAAATGGAGTTGGTGGGAAGGACTATGTATCTCTTCTCAGCAGTGTCTTCTCTGGGTGTGTTAAAGATGTTTAATGCCCGTCGTCTGCAGTCTCTAATGAAGTGACGAGAATAGTGAAGTTTGGAAAAACTTGTTCAATGAGGGAGCATTCTTCTTCAAGGAACTCACTGCTGCAGATTCTGAGTGCGCAGGAAAAAGCCTATAATTACACCACGTTTAATTTTGGTGTCGTGGTGAGAGTAGAAGTGGAGAAGATCGTGTTGATTGGTAGGTTTTCGATAGACTTTAAAACGAAGTTCATGGTCAGCTTTGCAGAGAAGAACATCAAGGAAAGGAAGAGTGTTGTCGACTTCTTCTTCTAGTGTAAACTGGATTGATGGCTCAACCTGGTTGAGTTCGTGTTGGAGAGCTTGAACGTTGAAGCGTCTGGGAGTTATGATGAGAATGTCGTCAACATAACGAAGCCAGGTGACAGAAGAGGGAATAATAGTGGAAAACGCTCGGCTTCCAAATGTTCCATATATAGGTTCGCAAGGACGGCACTAAGTGGCGATCCCATGGGTAGTCCAAAAGTTTGCTGAAAGAGTTGGTTTTCGAAAGAGAAACATGTAAAGCCCACACATAGTTCAACAAGGTCGATGAAATCGCTGGCTGGAAGAGGAAGATCAAGCGAGTCGTCAATTTTCCTGCGCAAGAGATCGATAGCTTGTGTAGTAGGTACTTTGGTGAATAGGGATGTTACATCAAGGCTGGAGAGTTTCTTGTTTCTGATGTTGATGTTGCGAATGCGATTGAGAAGGTCACCAGAGTTGAGCCATCAATCCAGTTTACACTAGAAGAAGAAGTCGACAACACTCTTCCTTTCCTTGATGTTCTTCTCTGCAAAGCTGACCATGAACTTCGTTTTAAAGTCTATCGAAAACCTACCAATCAACACGATCTTCTCCACTTCTACTCTCACCACGACACCAAAATTAAACGTGGTGTAATTATAGGCTTTTTCCTGCGCGCACTCAGAATCTGCAGCAGTGAGTTCCTTGAAGAAGAATGCTCCCTCATTGAACAAGTTTTTTCCAAACTTCACTATTCTCGTCACTTCATTGTGTCGGTATTTTATACCATTTATTTCCAAGACACTAATAATATCCCAAGAATTAGGTATTTTAGTGGGCCTGAAGAAGATAAATTATGTAGTATCACAGTCACTAGCGAAATGGTTATCAAACAGATAGACCGTTTGAAGCAAAATAAATCGCCAGGCCCTGATGAGCTTTTTTCAAGGGTTCTTAAGGAATGCAAAATTGAACTCTGTGAACCCTTAACTAACATTTTTAACCTATCTCTTCAAACAGGTGTAGTGTCTGATACGTGGAAGATGGCTAATGTAATTCCTATTTTTAAAGCAGGGGACAAGTCGTTACCATCAAATTACCGCCCAATAAGTCTAACTTCAATTGTAGGCAAATTATTAGAGTCGATTATAGCTGATAACATAAGAAGCCATCTCGATAGGCATAATTTGATTAATGATACTCAACATGGATTCACCAGGGGCCGTTCCTGCCTAACTAATTTATTAACTTTTTCAGTAAGGCTTTTGAGGCAGTTGATCATGATAAAGAATTCGATATTGTTTATTTGGATTTTAGTAAGGCTTTTGATAGAGTACCACATCAGAGACTGTTAAAGAAAGTGGCTGCTCACGGCATTGGAGGAAAAGTGTTTTCATGGATCGAGTCATGGCTCACCAATAGGAAGCAGAGGTGTGCATTAATGGGGTTAAATCTGAGTGGGGATCTGTAACAAGTGGCGTTCCACAGGGATCGGTTTTGGGCCCGTTGTTGTTTATAATATATATAAATGACCTTGACGAGGGAATTACTAGTGATATGAGCAAATTCGCTGATGACACGAAGATAGGTAGGATAATCGATTCAGACGTAGATGTCACGGAACTTCAGGAGGATTTAGACAAACTCAATTCCTGGTCAGAA
This sequence comes from Cherax destructor, assembly GCA_009830355.1. Taxonomy (NCBI): domain Eukaryota; kingdom Metazoa; phylum Arthropoda; class Malacostraca; order Decapoda; family Parastacidae; genus Cherax; species Cherax destructor. The sequence goes on along the minus strand of WNWK01047334.1, from coordinate 3,988 downwards.
AAATGGCAGATGCAGTTCAATGTAGATAAATGCAAAGTTCTAAAGCTCGGGAATGTTCATAACCCTAGCACCTACCAGCTTAATAATGTTGAACTCAGCCGTACAGAATGCGAAAAGGATCTGCCTGCTGCAGTGTTCCTCCTTTCTTATGTTCTTATGTTCTTATGGTAAGCAGCAACCTCAAACCAAGTCAGCAATGCCTAAGCGTAAGAAATAAAGCAAATAGATTACTGGGATTTATATCAAGAAGTGTAAGCAACAGAAGTCCAGCAGTTATATTACAGCTTTATACATCATTAGTAAGGCCTCACCTAGATTATGCAGCTCAGTTCTGGTCTCCATTTTACAGAATGGATATAAATTCGTTAGAAAACATTCAGCGACGAATGACAAAGTTAATTCATAGCATTAGAAATCTTCCGTATGAAGAACGATTGAAGACCCTTAAATTACATTCACTTGTAAGACGAAGAATGAGGGAGACATGATCGAGGTATAAAGTGGAAGATGGGTATTAATAAGGGGATATAAATAAGGTCTTGAGGATATCTCTCAAGAGGAACCCGCAATAATGGATTCAAATTGGATAAGTTTAGATTTAGAAAGGATATAGGAAAATATTGGTTTGGAAATAGGGTAGTTGATGAGTGGAACAGTCTGCCTAGTAGGGTCATTGAAGCTGACCTTGGGTAGTTTCAAATTTAGGTTGGATAAATTCATGAGTGGAGGGTTGGATTTGAGTGGGACTCGCACTTGAGTTAATAGAATCTTCAAAGCTTATTTCTTGGGTAGAATTGGAAAGTTGAGGTGCAATTATTCTGTTGTAATAATATTGAAATTCGATGTTAGTAGGAATGATGGACATTAGTGAAGTGCAGACTTCTGCCGTCAACGCTTGAAGCTGGAGCAATGAAATTGCCTTAGTGCCAAACAAATTATTCTGTTAGTGGGATGGATGGAAGGACCTGCTAGCAACAGCTGCTGAGTGTCCTCCTTTCTTATGTTCTTAAATCCACTCAAATCCAACCCTCTCACTCATGAATTTATAAGAACATAAGAAAGGAGGAACACTGCAGCAAGCCTGTTGGCCCATACTAGGCAGGTCCTTCACAATCCGTCCCACTAACCTAACACTTGCTCAATCTAATTTTCAATGCTACCCAAGAAATAAGCTTTGATAATTCTATTTACTCACGTGCGAGTCCCACTCAAATCCAACCCCTCTCACTCATGAATTTATCCAACCTAAATTTGAAACTACCCAAGGTCCTAGCTTCAATAACCCTACTAGGCAGACTGTTCCACTCATCAACTACCCTATTTCCAAACCAATACTTTCCTATATCCTTTCTAAATCTAAACTTATCTAACTTGAATCCATTATTGCGGGTTCTCTCCTGGAGAGATATCCTCAAGACCTTATTTATATCCCCTTTGTTAATACCCATTTTCCACTTGTATACCTCGATCATGTCTCCCCTCATTCTACGCTGAATGTTTTCTAACGAATTTATGTCCATTCTGTAATATGGAGACCAAAACTGAGCTGCGTAATCTAGGTGAGGCCTTACTAATGATGTATAAAGCTGTAATATAACCTCTGGACTTCTGTTGCTAACACTTCTTGATATAAATCCCAGTAATCTATTTGCCTTATTACGTACGCTTAGGCATTGCTGTCTTGGTTTAAGGTTGCTGCTTACCATCACCCCCAAGTCCTTCTCGCAATCTGTATGGCTAAGTTCTACGTTATTTAACTTATAAGTGCTTGGGTTATGGACACTCCCGAGCTTCAGAACCTTGCATTTATCTACATTGAACAGCATCTGCCACTTTTCTGACCACGAATTAAGTTTGTCTAAATCTTCCTGAAGTTCTATGACATCTATGTTTGAATCAATTATCCTACCTATCTTCGTGTCGTCGGCGAATTTGCTCATATCACTAGTAATTCCCTCATCAAGGTCATTGATATATATTATAAATAACAATGGGCCTAAGACTGATCCCTGTGGAACACCACTTGTTACAAGTCCCCATTCGGATTTAACCCCATTTATGCACACTCTCTGCTTCCTATTGGTGAGCCATGACTCGATCCATGACAGCACTTTTCCCACAATGCCATGAGCTGCCACTTTCTTTAACAGTCTCTGGTGCGGTACTCTATCAAAAGCCTTACTAAAATCTAAATAAACAATATCGAATTCTTTATCGTGATCAACAGCCTCAAAAGCTTTACTGAAGAAGGTTAATAAATTAGATAGGCAGGAACGGCCCTCGTGAATCCATGCTGGGTATCATTAATCAAATTATGGTTATCTAGATGGCTTCTAATAATATCAGCTATAATTGACTCTAGTAATTTGCCTACAATTGAGGTCAGGCTTATTGGGCGGTAGTTTGACGGTAGTGACTTGTCCCCTGCTTTAAAAATAGGAATTACATTAGCCATCTTCCACATATCAGACGCTACACCTGTTTGAAGAGATAAATTAAAAATGTTAGATATTGGTTCACAGAGTTCCATTTTGCATTCCTTAAGAACCCTTGCAAAAAGCTCATCAGGACCCGGCGATTTATTTTGTTTCAGTCGGTCCAGCTGTTTCATAACCATTTCGCTAGTGACTGTGATATTACATAATTTATCTTCTTCTGGGCCTCTGTAAAAATTAATTACTGGGATATTATTAATGTCTTCCTGTGTGAAAACCGAGAGAAAATAATTATTAAAAATAGAGCACATATCATTCTCCTTGTCAGTAAGATGCCCAGAGTTATTTTTAAGGGGACCTATCTTATCCCTAACTTTTGTTCTATAAACCTGGAAAAAACTTTTTGGGTTAGTTTTGAATCCCTAGCAACTTTAATTTCATAGTCCCGTTTAGCTTTTCTTATCCCTTTTAACGTCCCTCTTAATGTCAGTATACTGATTTATAAGATGACCCTCACCTCTTTTTATGCGCCTATAAATTCCTTTCTTCTGCCCTAAAAGATATTTGAGCCTATTATTCATCCATTTTGGGTCATTTCTACTTGATCTAATTTCTTTATACGGGATAAATGTTCTTTGGGCAGCCTGTATAGTGTTAAGAAAACTGTCATATTGATACCTCTCCTCTTCACCCCAGTCCACAGTTGATAAGTGTTCTCTAAGTCCATTATAATCTGCTAAGCGAAAATCTGGGACCATTACTGAATTATCCCTACTATCATACATCCATTCAATGCTAAAGGTAATTGACTTGTGGTCGCTTGCGCCGAGTTCCTCTGTAATTTCTAAATTATTAACAAGGGTTTCCTTGTTTGCCAGAACTAAGTCAAGCAGATTATTTCCCGGTGGAAATAAATGGTATAAAATACCGACACAATGGAAAAATAAACACATAAGCAGTATAATGTGATCCTTTATTGACAACGTTTCGCCCACGCAGTGGGCTTTATCGAGTCACAGACAGATCTACCTGGAAAATGAGCAACATAGAGATATATATAGGGTACAGTCAGGTGGAGAATGCTGGGTCAGGTGGAGAAAGCTGCATGTGAGTCTTAAAAGTAGTATGAAAACATAGTGTGACTTAAAGGACCTGCAGTGTACCATTCTTGAGGTCTAGGTGGGATAGCGTTGAAGAAGTTTCTTGGCAATAGGTTCAGCTATGTTGTAGAAGCCGTTGTTCTGGTTAAAGTTGTTGGACATACAGATGAGTGATGATTCTAGGATTCTTCGGTATTGCGTGTTGTCTTCTCTGGCGATGAGTCTTGCGTTTCTGTAGTTGATTAAATGGTTGTGTAAATTTCGGTGTTGAACACAGGCATTTCTTGAGTCGTCAGATCTGCCTGCGTACTGGTGTTCTGAAATGCGTTGTCAATAAAGGATCACATTATACTGCTTATGTGTTTATTTTTCCAGATTATTTCCCCTTGTAGGTTCTGTCACAAACTGCTTCAAAAACAATCTTGAACTACTTCTAAGAAATCGTTAGATTCT
>WNWK01047333.1:0-13971 GCA_009830355.1 Cherax destructor | reverse complement strand
ACACTTTGAAAGCTTTTTTTTAATCTAATTCTAATGCTCAATTCAGCCCAACCCGCTTTTCCCTATAATTAGAATAAGTGTCCATTCAACTATCAGGCTACCTTCAATGCGCACAAAGTCGAATTTGGAATTTTACAAAATTTAAAAATTCAAATTTAAAACGAGTCCAAAATAAACACTAGGCATTAACTTTAAAACAACTTTTCCTCTACTGCTATTTTATACCATACACAAGATCAGAGGTTTACTTTTTCCATCATGTACCGATGGGCATTTTTTTATACTGTGCACCCCACCACACAGTCTTGTTCTCTCATATCTAGGCATTTTTTTGGGGCTGAATTAAAGCACAGTTTTACCTGAGCGCACTGGAATCTGCATGATCACAAAAAAAAAAAAAAGAGTTAAAATACTGTACTTTTTGGGAATACATATCTAACGTTTAATGGTTTATGTTATACTGTGCAACTAGGTACAGAATTCCTTGTAAGCTGACAAAATTTTTTTTTCGTGTAAGCATTTTGACTCACGTGTTGTCATAATAAATTAGAGATTACCCAACCTTTTCTTTTGTAATACACCTTTGTATTTTAAAATAAGGTTCTGAAAAAAATGAAAAAAAATTATTAGGAAAAAGTAGTATGCCTTGTTGAAGTTTTTTTCCAATTAATGTAAAACCAAGGATAAGATATGTTGACATTCTCATTAAAAACATGAGCAAATGCTAATTATTTTTTAAATTCTGTACTTTTAAATATTCTATAAATGGTAAAATATATTTTATTTATTCCTTATTTAAATTTATTATGTCAATTGTTTTATTTAAAGGGATGTTGTGTGGCCATAAAGTTTTTAGAGAAACAAGTGTATGAACAGTGGAAGATTGATCAGTAAAAAATTTATGTAATTTTGAGAAGTGGCATTCCAAGCTTAACACAGACCCAGTAATGAACAAAATACAATACGTGAGTTAAAAAATTTACACAATGCTCCACCTTTCTTAATCACTAATACCATAATTTTATTCTGGGTATTGTATAGTAGACCCTTATTTAATGTATGAGCACTTTTTTAAAATTTGGTAAAAAAAAATCATGTTAAATACAGTGACTAAGATGAATGCTTTTCACAATCTCATCTGCTTCATTACTAAACATTAAATAATAAAAAAATTTTTCCCCACGGGGTTTTTTTTTGTAAAGTTAAACTTTTAAATAGCCCACCACTTTTTCATTTACTCACTGTACAAAACATTCACACCTACTACTGTAAAACCCATTTACAGAACCATAAATTCTAATATTAACCCTGAAATAAAACACTTTCTTGACAGTTGCAACAGGACCCATAGACACAATAAAGAAAAAAAATCTATGACATTCCTTGTGTCCGGCTAAATCTCTAAAAAAACTCTAATGCTGGGTTTAGTTCCAAATCCCCCGATGATGTGGTTTTTTTGTTTAGAAACCAAAAATTGTAATTACACATTGAAACCCTTTTTACATAGAAATAAATATATCTTTATCTTTTATCTTTATCTAATGAAACAAAAAAGGGGCCCTAAAATCTTAAACTCTTTTTCCCCCAAAACTCTAAACCGCAGACTCAACCACCTTTTTCAAAACTACCTTTAAAAAACACCTCACCCCTTTAACACCCTCACCACAAATAGGGAAAACCCCCTTTCTCTTTTTTAGAACACATCCAAAAAAAAAATGACTTACCTTTTATCGAAATTACCCATTTTTTTACACTAACACCCCCCAAATGACTGTAAAAAAAATTTCCCTAATACTGTATAGTATTGCCAAGAAATCTTAAGTTTCCTAAGTTTGCCTGAAATACTCCCCCAATATAGGGCTTTTATAGAAACATTTATCATGCGAGATAAAAATTCCCATTACAAAATTTAAATAATTGTAATCTATTTTATTTTTGTACTACCTCACTATTATCAAACAATTAAAATTTTTTCACTTAATTACCCAACTTTTTTATCAGTATGCAAAAATGTAGAATGGCTCGGTTAACGATATTTTTCGTTAGTGCTGTTCAATGCCATTAAGAAACGAATTTTCCCTAAAGGGAAAACAGTGGTACCTCGGTTTTTTTTTTTCGTTAGAATTGTTCATGCCATTCCCAAACAATTTATCCCAAAGGAATAATGTAAATAATGTCCTTTTTCCCCAAAAAAAATACTTTCAAAAACATTTAAAAAAAAACTTTCATAAAAGGGGGATTTTTGGGGGCCATCGTAACGGAGGACCCCTTTAATTTTTAAAAAACTGCCTTTTAGACCCCCAAAAACATACAAAAACATTTAAAAAAAAAACTTTCAAAAAGGGTGGTTTGGGGGCCATCATTAACGAGGTAAATGTATATTAAAATGTACTGCTCCATAACCTGTTCAATACAAAATAAGAAATAGGGGTTTGTGGGCCCTTTTTAGTAATTAATATTTTTAAAATGTATTAAATCACACATTTAAACTTTGCAAGGAAATAAACATTATCATTTTATTTTTTTCATCCTGTGAAACTACTTGGACAACCTAAAACATGCTGGCATTTGGTGGGAAATAAATATTCCCCCCTTTTCATTCCCATTGGCTCTCCCGAAATCCATGACAGTATACAGTGGTTTTGGATAAATCCCAAAAAACAAGTTTTAATACTGTACTATAACCTATAAAAAAAATAGATCTAACTGTGGTGGGGCATTATCCTTCCAAGGTAACAGCGGGTGATAGGAACTCGGGAAGCCCTAGTTTTTGTAAAAATATTTTTCTTAAATTTTGAATTTTTTGGGTGTGGAACGGTTTAATTTTCGTTAGACACCAAAAAAATTAAAAAAAAAATAAGAATTTTTTTCAACAAATAGAACAAAAACCAGTTCCTTATTATTTTTTAAAACATATTTACAAGAAGATATGTTTTATTAGGCTGAATAAATTGGTTGTCTTATGGGAAAAACCCAGTTGTAAAAACCATTTTTGGGGAGACTAAAACAAGAATTCAAATTTTTTTGACATTTAATTGTAAAGAAAATTTGAATGCTTTTAACATAACTAAGTTGTCAACATAAGATTATAAAAAAATGATCTTCCCCCCAAAAAAAAGCACATACATTTTTTTTTGGGGGGAAAAACTTTTAGAAAATCACTATATAAATGTTAAAAACTGGATAGGGGTTTTTTGTTGTTTACATTTAATTCATTTGAATTTAAAAAAAATTCCTTATTTTTTGGGGCAATTAAGATTTAACAAATTCCATTAAATCCAAAAATTTTCCTTTACTTTTGCAGTCATAAAATTTATTTTTTGGGTTTTAGATTTATGTTACCTGCATCAAAAAGGATTTTTATTATCATTTTGGTTAATGAACAACTGGCTTTCAATATCTCCTTCCTTCTATTGTCTTTTAAAATGTGGGTTCCGGGTTTAAAAAGTATAAAAAAAATAAATAGAGGCATGAAAATCTCGTTGCAAGTGAATGAAACCATTCTCCTTATGAGCCAGTGGATCAATAATTACCTTTTGGCAAAGGGACCGCAAAGTTGTCCTATCTTCAGGAAATTTTTTTAAATTTTATGGAAGCACTTACTGTATCACCCCTCTTGTAATTCATCCACGATCTACCACACTGCAAAAAAAATTTCCTAGTACCCCTTGATCCCAGCTTTTGTCTCAATTTACAATATGGTTCCATTATCCCTGTTGCAGGTAGAAAAACCCCCTATCTAATTTTTCAAAAAAACCCCTATCTAATCTTTCCCTTATATATTTTATTATGTCCCCCCTCTCTGTCATTTTCCTCATACTGGAGAATAGGCATCATCCATGCTTTTCCCCCTTTCCCCAGCTTTTTTTTTAACCCTTTGTAACTATTTTTTAGCTCTTCTAACTTATTTGTGTTTTTTAAAGTTTAGAACCCACCCCAAACTATTACTATGGCAGATTTACCTTTTAAACTTTTCACCTCTGGGTGTCAAAAAAGGGGGATTCATCCAAGTCTACCAACACAAATTTTGATCCAAGCTTCATATCTAAAGTCGAAAAACTGTTCTAAAAGGGTCACTGCAAAGGAAATCCAGCCTTATAATATATGTTTAATACTGTACTTTTTTTTAGTACAACATAATACATAACTAAATATACTTAATCCCTTTTACTGTCCCGATCCCATAATTAATATTTCCCCGTGCTATTTAAAAAAAAAAAAAAAAATTTTCCTTAAATGGGAGAACTTTTTTAAGGTAAAAACACCAAAAAATGAAATTTGATGATAAATTTGAAATGGGGCACGGTTAGCAGTCTGGGTGCAATTTAGCCCCTATTTGCCCACTAGAATTCTGTTTTAAGTCCTATTCCTAGCTATGGGGATCCATGGGGGGCATCCTGTTCCCCTTTTTTGAGTATTGTTTTATTCCTGTTTTAATTTCCCATATTCTATTAGACTGACCTGTCTATCAAAAGCACGCAAATTTTTTTCTGATGGCATTACCGCCTAACTCCCCTTTCTTTATTTTCCTTCCTTTCTGATGAACCCACCTTTGCACAGACCCCCTTTGACTCTCTGCAGCAACTGATTTATTACACAAACTTTGATAATCCTTCCTTTAATTCACACCCCCTTTTAACTTTACCTTTATTGTCATCCCCCCCCTTACTTATCCTTGGACCCCTGCATAAATTTCCTACCCTGCAGTGCTGTATGACCCAAAAGAGGTTTGGCACTTCCTTTTGATTATAATAAAAATTAATAATATTCCTAGCTTTTTAAAAAATGCTAGTATGCCTTCTATCAATGAGAAAAAAACCACTCATTGAGTAAAGCCTCTACTCACTTGGATGTATGTACTTTTTTACTAAGACTCAGACTTACGGCGGGCTCTCTGACCAGTATGCATACCTAAATAAGTAAAAATTAGAGCTGATTTTCTCTATTCTGTTTCTTACAATATAAGCACACTGTTATAAACATTTAAAAAAATAACAGAAATGTTATAAATGGGCAAAAGGGGACATTAAACAATACCAAAAATAGTTGACACAAACCCATTACCCCTTTAAATATGCCCCCTTAGCACAAATTCCTTTACTGATTTTGGTCTTGGAAGATTAAGTGAGGAGATGCTTATTACAACTACCCTTTTTTTTAAAATGCCCAAATCAGTAATTTTGGGCCCAATTTTTAAAACCAATTTTTAAAAAAAGTGCAAAAAAAAAATGAGACATTCCTGGCACTAAAACATTTCCTCTGTTCATTAATCATGTTGTTTTTCCCTTTTAATTTATAATCACACAAAAAAATTTACTTTGTTTTCTCAGATAATAAAATATAAAGGGGAAAGACGGTTATGATGTACAGCATTTCAAATATAATTGAATGAGACGTATTATAAACCCATAAAAAGAGACTGGGGGTGGGTATAGGGAGGTCTTACTTGTCCTCAAGGAAAATCAGCAAAATCAAATATTTCTGCCATTTTGAGCCCAATCACAAGCTACTCCAGTCCTGAAACTATCTAAAATCATTTTTTTCAGTAGTACAGTTGAGAATCCCTCATCCGAAATGCTTGGGACCGGAGTGTTTCGGATTTTGGAATATTTGTATATTTGTGAAACCAATCACAAAAGATGTCCCTGGTGATCCATGCCATTTTGTTAGCATAATGATTGACTTGTAAGGTATTCACAAGTCTAAACAGAGAGGACACAGGCTTTTGCTTACCAGAGCAAGTTTACACTTATATGTGCCTGCTGCATTGGCACATCCTAGCAGTTAATCTGTCCTTGGCATCCTTAACTCCTGTAGGAGTTCTCTCATCAGCATAGTCAATGTTTTTCTGGGGCAATAATGCCAGAACAGCAATGTCTCATCAGCACTGTAGATTTTTTGTTAAATTTTCATCAGCAACAATCTTGGTAAACACATCAATGAATTTCTCTGCTGCTTCATGATCAACAGATGCTTTATCACTAATAATCTTGAAATATTTAATGCCATGCCTGTTCTTAAATTTTGTAACCAGCCTGCTGAATATTCACAGTTACCTTCAATATTCAGTACTTCATGATAGATTTTTACTTATTTCATGAACGGCATTCTGTTAACTGGCACATGCTCACTTCAAAGCTGATGAATCCACTCCATCAATACACGAAGATCTTCAGTTTTCCTCTATGAAATGTTTTTCTATTTTTTATTAACTACTTCTCATCACTCTCAGCAAAGAACTTCAACAATTTGTCCTGTTTCTTTAGGTTGTAGATAGTGGTTGTTCCAATGCCAAACTCCTCAGTCAGACACTTCACACTTATACTGCTGTAAAGTTTTTCCATCAATTTGACTTTGTGATATAGATAAACAAACGGTTCTTCTTTTTATTTTCACTATTACCCATAGGCCTTTTCAACAATATCTTCAAACCAGAGCACAAAACATACGTAATCAGTGAGTAATTGCTGCTGCTCCACCATGTCTCACGATGAATGATCCATTTGTGGCGAGACATGTTAACACTAAAACTTTTGGATTTTGGAGGTTTTCAGATTTTGAAATTTTGGATAAAGGATTCTCTACTGTATATGTTCCATTCTATCAAATGATACCAAGAAACAGCCAATAAAACCATAAAACCATCCTAAAACCTTCTCAGTTGCTATTTTAAACCAAACACATGGTCAGTTTTGCCTTTCCCATCATGCACTGCATGGGGCAGGATTTTTTTTTATACTGTGCATACACACTGCACAGACCCATTCTCTCACATCTAAGACAAAATTCTACCGCTCGCAGCTTATCTGAGTGAGCTGAGCTCACTTGTGAGGGACCCTGGCATAGTTCTACATGACCATGGTATAAGTCTACATGACGACCACTGAAAGGGCTAACATTTGCTTAAATCTAATTGTGCTAGTCTTTTCAACATACCACTACAAACCAGTGTAGTACCAGATAAGTGGAAAATGACAAATGTGATACCTATCTAAAAAGCAGGAGATAGGTCGTTAGCTTGAATTAGAGACCAATTAGCCTAACCAACATTGTGGGAAAATTGATGGAATCAATAATTGCTGAAGCTATTTGAAGCCATCTTGAAAGGCAAATTGATCAATGAATCTCAGCATGGTTTTACTGAGGTGCATTCCTGCCTTGCAAATTTACTAATTTTTTTCACTGAGTTATTTGACGTAGTGGACCGTAGTGTGAATGATATTGTGCATATGGACTTCAATAAGGCCTGTTGAGGAAGGTAGAGGCACACAGAATAGGTGGAATTTGTTTTTCCTGGATTGAGACATGGTTGACAGATAGGCAACACAGAGTTGCATAAATGGAGAGAAATCAAAGTGGGATGCATCACATGCAGTGTTCCACAGGGTCAGTGTTGGGCTCTTTGTTGTTCACAATATATACCTTTGATAGACCTTTTGAAGAGTTTCACTACTATTGGAGCCCGGCCATGGGCCAGGCTTGTCTGGTGCTTGTACATAAACAAAATAGATGTGGAATCAACAGTAACACAAAAATTTGCTGATAGACACAAATAGGCCATCAGATTAATTCTGATGAGGACACTAGAGTGCTACAGGAAGATCTGGATAGGTTGATGCAGTAGTCGGAGAAGTGGCAGATGCAGTGTAATGTAAACAAATGTAAGGTTGTATGACTGGGAAAAAGAGAATATCTCTGGTACAGTGGTACCTCGGTTAATGATATTTTTCGTTCCAGAATGCTGTTCAAGTGCCATTACCAAACAAATTTATCCCCATAAGGAGGATGTAAAATAGACTAGTCCTTTTAGACCCCCAAAACACACTTACAAAAGCATTTAAAAAAAAAACTTACAAAAAAGGGCGAGTTTGGGGCCCATTGTTAATTGAGACCACTGCAGTGGACCCTCGGTTAACAAAAAAACTTCATCCCGAAGCCTGCTCAAGTGCCTTCCCAAAATAATTTTTTCCAAGAAATAATGTCACGGGTCTATTTCAGACCCCAAAAATACCCCCCAAAACACTTACAATATTATACTTACAAATTTACGATTTGGGTATTAACCGATGGTCCACTGCTTATAAACTGAATAATTGATCTTAATTCTGAATGCAAAAAAATTTAGGGTTCCAGCTAGAAGAATCTAAAGCAAAGACAACAGTGCATAAGATTCATAATAAAAAACCCAAAAGAATTAGCTTTTCAAAAAATATAAATCATAGGAGTCCCCGGGGTTTTATATCAACTTCATATATTCTTGGAAGGTCTCATTTAGTTTTTTATAGTTCTGGGCACCACATTCAGAATGGACATAAGTTAGCTGGAAAACACAGAGAAAGGGTGACAAAGTTGATCCCCTTTCAGAAATCTTTCCCAAGGACAGACTGAGGACTGAATCTGCACTTATGGAAAAGGGGCAGAAAAGGGGGATGATTTGTATAAATGGAAGATAGGAATAAAAAAAGGTGGCTTTAAAAGGGGAAAATCTAACCGACAGGAATACATCAATGGGTTCGTTGGAAAAATTTGATTTAGGAAAGTTATAGGAAAGCAATGGTTTGGAACTGTTGTGGATGAGCTGCAGCTCCCGCATAGTCTCATTGAAGGGAAACACCAATCTGATTATCATAACTCAAAAAACCAACAATGTAATTTATTTCCATTGGGGCTTTTCAGGGGTTCCAGGATGCAATTGTAAATCTACAAACTCAAAAGGTTTTTTTACTGCTGGGGAATACAGACAGCAGGTGTTAGGGAAAACCCGCCCACCCCGCCTGCCTATATGTTTTCCTGTCAGGGGTCAACTTAGGGACTTTGGGTGCAAGCCAAACATATCACTGCATTATAAAATAAATGTATCATTTCCAGACTTGATTTGCAAGCAATATCCACTGCCCCTCCGCAGATTTTGGCATATAGTTTAAACCGCACAATATTAACTTAACCTTCCCGCCATCAGTATTGGCGATCTTTGTTTATATTGGGCCAGGTGTATGACATGACTATACAATGTTCATTGTAAAGGTCATTTTAAAGATTAAGACACATGCCAGGGCACCCCTGGTGATTTTTAAATACAATATACATAAATGTTGACTTCAGATTTGCCCTCTTACCCTAATAAGAACATAAGAACATAAGAAAGGAGGAAACTAGCAGGCCTGTTGGCCCCCACCATTTTTACTAATCTTCCCAAATATTAATTTGTACAAAAATACTGATCAATATTTATGCAACAAAATAATTTTAAAATTTTTTTAGCTTGAAAAGCAATTTTTGGAAGTGGGCCCCGTGAATAAATTTTTATATTCACGAATATTAGAGCTCATCAAGTTATGTAAATTCCCCGGTACATATAAAGTAGGTTTTTCTTTTTAGTTATATTTTGGGAAAATAGGAAAATGCTATTTTTTAATTGGTAAACTTGTAACTTTTGGCCTAGACTAGGAGATAAATAGGCTGTTAGTTTGGGGTTACAATAAGCTAAAAAAAAAAAAAAAAAAAGTATTTACCCCAAATTTGCCCCAAAATTAACTAAATTAACTGGTCACAATTAATGCCTTCTTAATGCTATCCCTAATTTGGCCCCATCATTATATGATCAGTTTTGCTGATGATAAAATTCTACCCAGGTTCTAACCCCCAAAACACCCTTTAAACCCAAATTACTAGCCCCGTGTCAAGACCCGGGTTGATAATCTCACTGAAAAAACCCAAAAGATACTCAATGGGGCGCCCCTCTCGACAGAGGGGGGCACATTTCCCCGGGGGATCCAGTTCCCATGAGGGGTCTCTTTTAGAATATGAAACAGATACAGGTATTTTAGGTTTTGGGGTCCCCACTTGGACCTGTTGTAACGAGATTTTGTCGTCAATACAAAGGGCTGAGACACTTGGGAGTTGTGGCGGGTTTTTCCCCCCAGGAGGTGCTAATGTTAAAATTGTGAAAATGATGTATCTTTTTTATATTAGATCATTAGTTGATTATTAACCCCACTTTGCTCTTTTTCTGACTGGAAGCTTGGAGGGGGGGAAAAACTGCAGAACAAGCAATGAGGGATCATTTTAGGATGCCCTCGCTGCCAAAATTTTAAAATGCAGAAAGAACTTGATATTCCAAGCATTGGAGATCGTGTTACTGAAAGAAATACCCCCAATTGGGGTTAATATGCCCCAGGCAAGCCCATTCAAACCCATGCCAAAACCCTCCAAACTTTCCTCAGCACTTGGGGGCCCTCCCCCCAGATGGATCGAAAAAACTGGGAACCCACTTCCCATGAATCAGATACATGATCTGTGGCAAGTAAGGCAACAGCGGGACTTCTCCGCCCCCATGGAATATTACCCCATTCCAAACTACCATCCCCCCCATTTCCCCCAAAATACCCTTTAAAACACAACCAAAGCACTTTTAAGCCAAACATGATGCCTTAAACTGTATTGATAATTTGGGCCCAAAAAGCACACCCCTAAATTTTTCGTTGATGGTTCTGTTCACCAACCACTGGTGCAGCTGGTAGTGCTGTTTTTGTCATACAGAGTGATGGCTCTCTTAAAAAAAAATTGGAAAACCATCAAAATGGGGCCCCTACCCTTTAGACAGAACTTTTTTTGCCATACTCCTTGCACTCCCAAAAGCCCCTGTATCTAAGGTTAACCCCTTTAAATTTTAACTGATTCTCTGTCATCCATAAATGCTTCAACTCATCAAGTATAACTTGGGATGCTCGTGTCAGAAGCCAGGCCGGGGATGGTAGGATTCCCGGATAGTGAGTCAGAGTGCACATGCTGTGGGTTCCTCTCACATTGGTCTTCAGATGCATGATAGAACTGATAAACTAAGTTTTATGTTTCAAAGAGGGGATAGATTAAAATTTGTCAGTTAGCAGTTTAAGAACAATAATCCCAAAAGAACTTCAACTGAATTTTTATTGACTTAAGACTCAGGGAGTTTGACACCAGTCGTCCATCTATCATTTCTATTGCAGGGGGGAAATGTCTATGGTGCATCCAAAAAAATAAAGACTTTTGGGATGTCACTAACCCCCCCCCTCCGGCTTTAAAGTATCTTTCGGTTAAATCACCACCACCAGATGGCCAAACAAGTTTAAACTTTGCCATTTGGGATTATTGTCACCCCGCATTATGTACTGAGTGCGATAAAATTAATGAATTCAGAGACTATTATTAGAAATGTTCAAGATATCCAAAAATATTTTTTCCACAGTGGTATATTACAGACCTTCTGGAAAATCCCTGACTTTGCTCCCTGTAAATAAAGCATTGACACGGGGGTGTGTGTGTGTGTGTATGTACATTTTGTATGTGTATGTGTGTATGTATATACATGTATGGGGTTATGTGTATAATATGTGTGTGTGTGTGACCCAACAATTAAAATTTGACCAATAACTCATTACAGTTTTGGCTGGGTGTGACTAATAGATTCCATTGCTTTTTAATTTGTTCATAGTGCAACCATGTACAGACGTAATAAATTTACTTACATGATTCATTACCTTGTAAAAGTGAATTAATTCCCATTGTACCTTGTTCAGCTATAAAAACTTTGGGGCCCAGCCACCCTATAAAAACCTCTGTAATTGCAAATACCTTTGTAACTTGTCAGATTGTGACCATCTGAGTTATTACCTTTGTAACTTGCTCAGCTATCAAACTTTGGCCCAGCCCCTGGACCCATTATGCCCTGTAATCTTTTGCCCCCCACAGGATGGGTAGGGGGTGAAATGTTCAAACTAAATCAGGTCAACCCACTGAATATAAATTTATTTAATAAATTAAAATGACCATCTTTAGTAAGTTTATTCAGGATTACTGACTTTATTAAATTATAAAAATTACAGTACTTCTTATATTAACTTTTTTTTTATGAAACCAAACAAAATCACAACACTGCCCCCTTCGTCATGATATGACAATTTAACTGCCATTAAAACTTCCCATTTAATGAGGTTCCTTTAAAGTTCCCCATAGCTAATGAAACCGGGAAATTTTTAATAAAAGGAGATATGAAGTTTTTTCAAAACCCCTCAAAATCCCTTTCCCAGATTTTAGTAACCTCGCTGCTGTTGTTGCTTTTAAAAAAGCCATTAAGGGAGCGTTTTTGGGGTACTTTATATAATATTTTATTTAGCTATTATATAAAATCAAATTTAGTTTAACATTGTTTTTAGGGACAAGACAATTAATAAATTTCGATATTTTTTTTGGATTATTTGGTAATTTATAAGTGTTTATGATAAATTGTATTAATGTGAAACTTTTTTAAATAAACATTTTTTTAAAAAAGTTTTAAAAGTAAAAAAATTTTTTCTACAGTGGAGTAATACCAAAACTAGAAAAAAACTATAACCCTTGCTTATTTTAAATAACTCATAACCACTTAAATTAAACTATATACCCTTTCCCAAAAAGTAAGGCAGTTTAATTAATTCAAAACCCAAAATTTAAATACATAATATTTTTTACTGAATTAGCCGTAAACCGTCAAGACGTTTTTCAAAACCGTAGCTCTGAAAAACTGGTGTTGGAGGAAGAATTACATATATTATAGCGAAACCGTAGAAGTTTTAAATTTGGGAATGGGGGAACAGATTTGATCCAAAAAAAAACGGGCCCCAATTCCTTGGGTCGGAACCCTCCCAGGCGGGTATTTACTTTCGACGTTTTTCCCTCCACCTGTTGTCATGTTCACCTAGCAGCAAATGGTCCCGGGGGTTGTTAGTCGACGGTGTGTGTCGATCCGGGGGAAAGAAAGGACCCCAATGGAAATAAGACACAGTCCTCGAACCCTGATTTTTTGGGTTACCCTTTAAACCCTTTTAAAAAACCGAAGAATATCTTATCTTATCTCTTATACACAAATATGGATGAAATTATATATTAATTTAGGGGGGGAAACTATAACCATAGGGGATTATAATGCCGGGGTAAGGGGAAATTCACTTGATCCAAGTAAGGGAACAAGATCAATTCCCTTAGATCAAGAAGATTCACCATCAAAGAACCCCCAGGGGGGGACATGAATAAAAGGACACATGTACATACGCTTGGGACACTTCTATTAAATGTTTGTTCTAGAATTTTGGTCACTTTAAATCATACAGGTCCCTAAGGTCGAGTAAAAAAATGATGTCACCTAACTGCTGTGTCATTTTGGGGGAGCTGTGAGGTAAACTTAAGGATTTTTGAGTTAGGTTGTTAAGTGTAACAGGGCCCGTTTTTTTCTCAGATGTTGGAAATAGCAAGTAAAATGCTTTTTAAGGACTCCTATTCCTGTTTTTTTATAGATAATTTCTGGTTCCCGTACCTGAGAACACTTTAGAGGGGTATGATGGAGCTAGTCTCTCCTGCTAATACACAAAAGAACTTCGCAGAGGTGGAAAAATGATACAGGCCTTCTCTAACCAACCTCCAACAAAAAAATTTGTCTAACCTATATTTTTTTCTACCCAATAAATTGCTTTCACCTTTTCACCTTTTCCTCCTGGAGGCTAAACGTTGCCACAAAAAATGCCTTGTTTCATTTGTTCCCTTTTTCTTAACATATTGTGGTAATTCTACCAATATTACATTATTATATACATGGAAAATTCTCGAGGGGTTAGTCCCAAAATTGCACAGAGAGTCCCCTACGAAAACAAAAAAACTCGGCAGGCGATGTAACATCCCCTGAAGAGCAGGGGTGCCACTGCACGTTGAGAGACAACACAAAGTGTCAGGGGAAGACGTTCAACGCCTCCCAGCATACATCAGGGGGGTTACCAACAAACCCCTGGCTGTCTTCAAGGGATGGGCAGGACCGTCGGACCGACCAGCCAGGGCTGTGGGTTCGTACGTTGGGCTGTGTGGGCCAGCAGTAAAGCCGGTTGATCAGGCTCTGATCCAACATGAGGCCTGATCACAGACCGACGCAGGGGGGGACCCTGGAACTCTTTTTCCCGGTATAAC
>WNWK01047331.1:0-13972 GCA_009830355.1 Cherax destructor | reverse complement strand
GGAGGGGCTGGGTTTGATTAGTGTGGAGTACGGAGTAAATTCTTGGTAGTGGTGGTTTTAAAAAGGACCTGCCTTGTTGGGCCAGTGGCCCTTTTGGGGTGTTCCTCCATTCTTATTTTTTGCCTTTGAGTTTTTCCTATTTTCCTTTTTTCCCTATTTCAGGAAAAAGTTTAGACGATGTTTAACTTACCTGCAGCATTATAATTCATTGATCTGATAATGGTTCATAAACAACCGAAACACCTCAGACAAATATCTAGATTAATTTAATTCCTAGCTTCTTTTTAAGACGTAGAAGGGGGGGAGACATGACGAGGAAAAAGGGAAAATGGGTTTAAAAAAGGTAAAATAAGGCTTGAGGATTTCCCCCAAGAAAACCCCCAAAAGGGGATTCAAGTTAGTTAAGTTTAGATTCAGAAAGGATAGGGGAGTATTTTTGGGAAAAATAGGGAGTTGATGGGGGGAACAGTCTGCCTGTGGTTTTTTTGAAGTGGACCGGGATAGTTTAAATTTGGTTGGATAAATACATGAGTGGGGGGGGTTGGGGATTTGAGGGACTCGCATGAGTGGGAGAATTGAAAAATTTTTTTTTTGGGGCATTAAAAATTGGGGAGCAAATATTCTGTTAGTGGGCGGGTGAAGGACCTGCCTAGATGGGCCAAAGGCCTGCTGCAGGTTCCCCTTTCTTATGTTCTTATATTTTTTGCCCCCTGAGAGTGAACACTAGTAAGAAATATGATAAAGAAAAGGGACTTTGCCCTCGCTTTTTCCGAAGAAATTTTGACGTCAGATGCTGTAAAAAAAAAAATTCTTCAGCAAACTTTTTGACAACAGAGGACCAGAGGGGGGGGGGCCCGACAAGCTGGCCAAAGTAGGCCAGAGGGCTGGACCAGAAAGCTGGCCAAAGAGGACCAGAGGGCTGACCAGACGAGTGGCCAAAGAGGACCAGAGGGCGGACCAGACAAGCTGGCACAACAGTAGGGGGGCTGGACCAAAAGTACAACAGAGGACCGAGGGTGGGGCCCGACGAGCTGGCACAACAGTAGCCGAGGGTGACCAGACGAGCTGGCACAACAGTAGGCCGAGGGTGACCAGACGATGGCACAAAGAGGCCGAGGGACCGCAGTACAACAGTGGGGAGGGCTGGACCGATGAGTGGCACAACAGAGGGAGAGGCTGGGGCCCGAGAGCTGGCACAACAGTAGGCCAAAAGGGTACCAAGAGCTGGAGAAAGCAATTATGGAAGCCGATATCAATTTAATTAGAAATAATATGAAAAGAAAGACTAAACCACACTTAAAAGATTCATAGTGCACTCAGGACGTAACAACAACTTAACTATACCTAATTTAACAAAGATAAATATATCTTAAAGAAACCTGAAACCGAATTAAAAAACCAAACTACCCCAACCAAACTTCACAACGGTAACCTAAACCACCAGGATTATGGATGGTAATTAGCCCTTTTTTCCACGTTGGATCTGACAAGGCTGAGAACCAGGAAGCATTGTTTGGCATAAGAACATAAGAAACACTGAAGCAGGTCTATTAGCCCATACGAGGCAGATGCAAGTCACCACCCAGCGTAAACCAATGACCCACCTAGTCAGGTCCATCCACTTAAGGAAGGAGCACGGCATAAGACCTATTAGTACAAACAGTCAAGTCCAAATGGCAACCAGTGCTTTACATAAGAACATAAGAAAAGAGGAACAGTGCAGGGCCTGTTGGCCCATACTAGGCAGGTCCTTCACAATCCATCCCACTAACAAAATAATTGCCCAACCTAATTTTCAATTCTACCCAAGAAATAAGCTTTGCAGATTCTATTAACTCAAGTGCGAGTCCCACTCAAATCCAACCTCTCACTCATGTATTTATCCAACCCAAATTTGAAACTACTCAAGGTCCCAGCTTCAATGACCCTACTAGGCAGACTGTTTCACTCATCAACCACCCCACCTCCAAACCAACACCTTCCTATATCCTTTCTAAATCCAAACTTATCCAATTTAAACCCCTTTTGTTGTTGTGCCAGCTCGTCTGGTCCAGCCCTCTGGCCTACTGTTGTGCCAGCTCGTCTGGTCCAGCCCTCTGGCCTACTGTTGTGCCAGCTCGTCTGGTCCAGCCTCTGGCCTACTGTTGTGCCAGCTCGTCTGGTCCAGCCCTCTGTTGTGCCAGCTTGTCTGGTCCAGCCCTCTGGCCTACTGTTGTGCCAGCTTGTCTGGTCCAGCCCTCTGGTCCTCTGTTGTGCCAGCTCGTCTGGTCCAGCCCTCTGGTCCTCTGTTGTGCCAGCTTGTCTGGTCCAGCCCTCTGGCCTACTGTTGTGCCAGCTTGTCTGGTCCAGCCCTCTGGTCCTCTGTTGTTCAAAAGTTGCTGAAAAATTCTTAAAATTTTACAGCATCTGACGTCAAAAATTTCTTCGGAAAATGAGCGAGAGGCAAGAGTCCACTTGGAGAGATGTCCCCAAGACCTTATTTATATCCCCCTTATTAATACCCATCTTCCACCTATATACCTCGATCATGGAAAAATAAACACATAGATATAGATTCATTGGAGAACATACAAAGAAGAATGACTAAAATGATTTACAGTATAAGAAATTCCCGTATGAAGATAGACTTAGAGCGTTGAATCTCAACTCTCAGTAGCAGAAGTGCTTGTGGCAGTGGCAGGAGGTGACAGTAGCAGTAAGGTGCTGTGGCAGTAAGGTGACAGTAGCAGAAGACGTGTCTTGTGTACTTGAAGACGTGTCTTGTGTACTCTCTGTGGACTGAACCATCTTTGCTGTGCTTCCGTTATTAGCTACCTGAGTTTGGGATGATGGTTTCCCTGACACGAGCAGCTATATCTCCAAATGAATGGGGATTTGTCACCAGTGGCGTTCCACAAGGATCAGTTTTGGGCCCATTGTTGTTCATAATTTACATAAATGACCTTGATGAAGGAATTGCAAGTGACATGAGTAAATTTGCTGATGATACAAAAATAGGCCGTATAATTCATTCTGAGGAGGATACCAATGAACTCCAGGAGGATTTGGATAAATTAATGTCTTGGTCTGAAAAGTGGCAGATGAAGTTCAATGTGGACAAGTGTAGGTGCTAGTCGTTGGTAATGAAAATATCCCTCGAATTTATAAACTAGGTGAAGTTGAGCTTGATCATACAGAATGTGAAAAAGACTTGGGAGTCATGGTAAGCAGAAATCTAAAGCCAAGACAACAGTGCCTAAGTGTGCGCAATAAGGCTAACAGATTACTAGGATTTATTTCAAGAAGTATAACAACAGAAGTCCAAAAGTTATTTTACAGCTCTATACATCACTAGTGAGACCTCATTTGGATTATGCAGCCCCAGTTTTGGTCTCCTTACTACAGGATGGATATAGATTCATTGGAGAACATACAAAGAAGAATGACTAAAATGATTTACAGTATAAGAAATCTCCCGTATGAAGATAGACTTAGAGCATTGAATCTCCACTCTCTGGAGAGACGTAGAATGAGGGGAGATATCATCGAGGTGTACAAGTGGATGATGGGCATAAACAAAGGAGATATTAATAAAATACTGAGGATATCGAACCAAGTAAGAACCAGAAATAACGGATTTAAATTGGATAAATTTAGATTTAGAAAGGACATAGGCAAGTACTGGTTTTCGAACAGAGTTGTAGATGCGTGGAACAATCTTCCGAGTAGGGTGATAGAGGCTAGGACCTTGGGTGGCTTTAAAAAGAGATTGGACAAATATATGAGTGGGAGGGGCTGGGTTTGATTAGTGTCGTGAGTACAGGAGTAAATTCTTAGGTAGTGGTGGTTTTGATAAGGACCTGCCTTGTATGGGCCAGTAGGCCTTCTGCAGTGTTCCTCCATTCTTATGTTCTTATGAATTAACGGAAGCTAGAAGAGAGATTCAACGTTAGAAGGGTATATGCAAGGATTATCCCCGGAACAATGTCGCCGATGATCAGACCAACGAATGGATGCTAGTCGAATCTGAAGGGACGAAGCTGAAGTTGAAGAAGGTCCAGGAGACTGCTGAGAAAACCAGCAACTCTCTCCTTGTTATCAGACGAATGTGAAGACATCCCAGCGAAGACCATCTCTACAAAGACCGTCGAGAACGTCATGCACACCGCCAGTCGAGGTAAGAACATTGTTTTAGTTGGGGATAGTCAGATTAAGTTTATGGATAGGGAATTTTGTCTTAAGGATAGGAATAGGAGGCAGAGGGTGTGTTATCCTGGGGCTGGGATGAAGGATATTGTTAGCCGTCTGGACGACATCATGAGAGGTAATGGGAGCAATCCTATTATCTGTCTCAGTGCTGGAGGCAACGATGTTGGCAGACGTAGGGTGAGGAGCTGATTAGCAGCTATAGGTCAGCAATAGACAGAATTAGGAAGAAGGGTGGGGAAACCCTGTCATATGTGGTATTTTGCCAAGGAGAGGAGTTGAATGAATGGTTGTCCAGGGGAATTGGTGTCAATTGCTGGCTGGACAAATACTGTAAGGAAAATGCAGTAACATTCATTGACAACTGGGACCTCTTCTATGGCAGAAATGACATGTATGCCAGGGATGGGGTTCACTTATCTAGGTCTGGGGTGGGGGCACTGGCAACTGCAGTGGAGGGAGCTGTTAGGGCTTTAAACTAGAAAAAGTTAGTGGTATGGGTTATGGGGGGAAAACAGTGAAGTCCCAGTGTAGTAATGTTATAAATTCTAGGGGAACTAGTAATAGGCAGAATAAGGTGGATATTGGAAAGCCAGTGGCACTAGGTGACAAGGACAGTAATAGGTATAAGGGAAAAACAGAAATGAGAAGGAAGGGTAAAGAGGAAGGAGGGTCTTTAAGTGTATATTACACCAATAGTCGTAGTGCTAGGAATAAGATGGACGAGTTGAGAGTAGGTGCAAGTACAGGTAATATTGATGTTTTTGCAATAACTGAAACATGGTTTAATATGAAAAATCGGGACTTCCCTGCCGAATGTCACATTCAGGGTTTTAAATTGTTCCAAGTAGACAGAAGTATCGGGAAGGGGGGTGGGGTGGCACTCTATGTCCGTGATCATTTAAATTGTTGTATAAAAATGGGTATAAAGTCTGAATTAATACATACAGAGTCTGTCTGGATAGAATTTTCAGAGGGGCATGAAAAATTGATTTTAGGTGTGATATACCGTCCCCCAAACTTAGATAGGGACCAAGGGAGACTACTATGGGAGGAAATTGTTAAGGCCACAATGCACGATAACGTAGTTATTCTGGGTGACTTCAACTTTAGTCAAATTGATTGGAATTTTTTGACTGGGAATTTAGAATCTAACGATTTCTTAGAAGTAGTTCGAGATTGTTTTTTGAAGCAGTTTGTGACAGAACCTACAAGGGGAAATAATCTGCTTGACTTAGTTCTGGCAAACAAGGAAACCCTTGTTAATAATTTAGAAATTACAGAGGAACTCGGCGCAAGCGACCACAAATCAATTACCTTTGGCATTGAATGGAAGTTTCATAGTAGGAATAACTCAGTAACGGTCCCAGCTTTTCGCTTAGCAGATTACAATGGACTTAGAGAACACTTATCATCTGTGGACTGGGGTAATGAAGAGAGCTATCAATATGACAGTTTTCTGAACACTATACATGCTATAAATTAGACACATATGCAACATTTGGGTATCTTTATTGAGGAAACGTTTCGCCACACAGTGGCTTCATCAGTCCAATACAAAGTAGAAAGGTGTAAGGAGAGTTGGAGTTTTGAGGTAATCAGTCCTCGGCCTGGAGTCGTGTGTTCAGTCCATCAATCTTGTAGAAATGACAGTATATGTCCGTAGAGGTGGCTTATATCTGTAGTTAGGTGAGGTGAAGCAGCAGGAGGCGGTCATAGTGGTACCATCCACTAGTCTAAGTAGATCTTCGTCCAAAGGTAGACAAGTGTTGAAGAATTCATTTGTATTAAGATCCCAAGATGTTGCTGTGTCAGACAGGGTATAGATGAATGGTTCAGAGAACCGACAAGTTATAATTAGACACATATGCAACATTTGGGTATCTTTATTGAGGAAATGTTTGCCACACAGTGGCTTCATCAGTCAATACAAAGTAGAAGTGTAGGAGAGTTGGAGTTTGAGTAATCAGTCCTCGGCCTGGAGTCGATGTGTTCAGTCCATCAATCTTGTAGAAATGACAGTATGTCCGTAGAGGTGGCTTAATACTGTAGTTAGGTGGGTGAAGCAGCAGGAGGCGGGTCATAGGGTACCATCCACTAGTCTAAGTAGATCTTCGTCCAAAGGGTTTGACAAGTGTTGAAGAATTCATTTGATTAAGATCCCAAGATGTTGCTGTGTCAGACAGGGTATAGATGAATGGTTCAGAGAACCGACAAGTTATAAATTAGACACATATGCAACATTTGGGTATCTTTATTGAGGAAACGTTTCGCCACACAGTGGCCATCAGTCCAATACAAAGTAGAAGGTGTAAGGAGAGTTGGAGTTTGAGGTAATCAGTCCTCGGCCTGGAGTCGATGTGTTCAGTCCATCAATCTTGTAGAAATGACAGTATATGTCCGTAGAGGGCTTATATACTGTAGTTGGTGAGGTGAAGCAGCAGGAGGCGGGGTCATAGTGGTACCATCCACTAGTCTAAGTAGATCTTCGTCCAAAGGTTAGACCATTCATCTATACCCTGTCTGACACAGCAACATCTTGGGATCTTAATACAAATGAATTCTTCAACACTTGTCTAACCTTTGGACGAAGATCTACTTAGACTAGTGGATGGTACCACTATGACCCCGCCTCCTGCTGCTTCACCTCACCTAACTACAGTATATAAGCCACCTCTACGGACATATACTGTCATTTCTACAAGATTGATGGACTGAACACATCGACTCCAGGCCGAGGACTGATTACCTCAAAACTCCAACTCCTTACACCTTCTACTTTGTATTGACTGATGAAGCCACTGTGTGGCGAAACGTTTCTCAATAAAGATACCCAAATGTTGCATATTGTCTAATTATAACTTGTCGGTTCTCTGAACCATTCATCTATACCCTGTCTGACACAGCAACATCTTGGGATCTTAATACAAATGAATTCTTCAACACTTGTCTAACCTTGACGAAGATCTACTTAGACTAGTGGATGGTACCACTATGACCCCGCCTCCTGCTGCTTCACTCACCTAACTACAGTATATAAGCCACCTCTACGGACATATACTGTCATTTCTACAAGATTGATGGACTGAACACATCGACTCCAGGCCGAGGGACTGATTACCTCAAAACTCCAACTCTCCTTACACCTTTCTACTTTGTATTGGACTGATGAAGCCACTGTGTGGCGAAACGTTTCCTCAATAAAGATACCCAAATGTTGCATATGTGTCTAATTTATAACTTGTCGGTTCTCTGAACCATTCATCTATACCCTGTCTGACACAGCAACATCTTGGGATCTTAATACAAATGAATTCTTCAACACTTGTCTAACCTTTGGACGAAGATCTACTTAGACTAGTGGATGGTACCACTATGACCCCGCCTCCTGCTGCTTCACCTCACCTAACTACAGTATATAAGCCACCTCTACGGACATATACTGTCATTTCTACAAGATTGATGGACTGAACACATCGACTCCAGGCCGAGGGACTGATTACCTCAAAACTCCAACTCTCCTTACACCTTTCTACTTTGTATTGGACTGATGAAGCCACTGTGTGGCGAAACGTTTCCTCAATAAAGATACCCAAATGTTGCATATGTGTCTAATTTATAACTTGTCGGTTCTCTGAACCATTCATCTATACTATACATGCTGCCCAAAGAACATTTATCCCATATAAAGAAATTAGATCGAATAGAAATGACCCAAAATGGATGAATAATAGGCTCAAATATCTTTTAGGGCAGAAGAAAGGAATTTATAGGCGTATCAAAACAGGTGAGGGTCATCTTACGAATCAGTATATTGACATTAAGAGGGACGTTAAAAAGGGGATAAGAAAAGCTAAGCGGGACTACGAAATTAAAGTTGCTAGGGATTCGAAAACTAACCCAAAAAGTTTTTTCCAGGTGTATAGAACAAAAGTTAGAGATAAGATAGGTCCCCTTAAAAATAATTATGGGTATCTTGCTGACAAAGAGAATGAAATGTGCTCTATTTTTAATAATTATTTTCTCTCGGTTTTCACTCAGGAAGACACTAATAATATCCCAAGAATTAGGTATTTTAGTGGGCCTTAAGAAGATAAATTATGTAGCATCACAGTCACTAGCGAAATGGTTATCAAACAGATAGACCGTTTGAAGCAAAATAAATCGCCAGGCCCTGATGAGCTTTTTTCAAGGGTTCTTAAGGAATGCAAAATGGAACTCTGTGAACCCTTAACTAACATTTTTAACCTATCTCTTCAAACAGGTGTAGTGTCTGATACGTGGAAGATGGCTAATGTAATTCCTATTTTTAAAGCAGGGGACAAGTCATTACCATCAAATTACCGCCCAATAAGTCTAACTTCAATTGTAGGCAAATTATTAGAGTCGATTATAGCTGATAACATAAGAAGCCATCTCGATAGGCATAATTTGATTAATGATACTCAACATGGATTCACCAGGGGCCGTTCCTGCCTAACTAATTTATTAACTTTTTTCAGTAAGGCTTTTGAGGCAGTTGATCATGATAAAGAATTCGATATTGTTTATTTGGATTTTAGTAAAACTTTTGATAGAGTACCACATCAGAGACTGTTAAAGAAAGTCGCTGCTCACGGCATTGGAGGAAAAGTGTTTTCATGGATCGAGTCATGGCTCACCAATAGGAAGCAGAGGGTGTGCATTAATGGGGTTAAATCTGAGTGGGGATCTGTAACAAGTGGCGTTCCACAGGGATCGGTTTTGGGCCCGTTGTTGTTTATAATATATATAAATGACCTTGACGAGGGAATTACTAGTGATATGAGCAAATTCGCTGATGACACGAAGATAGGTAGGATAATCGATTCAGACGTAGATGTCACGGAACTTCAGGAGGATTTAGACAAACTCAATTCCTGGTCAGAAAAATGGCAGATGCAGTTCAATGTAGATAAATGCAAAGTTCTAAAGCTCGGGAATGTTCATAACCCTAGCACCTACCAGCTTAATAATGTTGAACTCAGCCGTACAGAATGCGAAAAGGATCTGGGGGTTATGGTAAGCAGCAACCTCAAACCAAGTCAGCAATGCCTAAGCGTAAGAAATAAAGCAAATAGATTACTGGGATTTATATCAAGAAGTGTAAGCAACAGAAGTCCAGCGGTTATATTACATAAGAACATAAGAATGGAGGAACACTGCAGAAGGCCTACTGGCCCATACAAGGCAGGTCCTTATCAAAACCACCACTACCTAAGAATTTATTCCCGTACTCACGACACAAATCAAACCCAGCCCCTCCCACTCATATATTTGTCCAATCTCTTTTTAAAGCCACCCAAGGTCCTAGCCTCTATCACAGTACTCGGAAGATTGTTCCACGCATCTACAACTCTGTTCGAAAACCAGTACTTGCCTATGTCCTTTCTAAATCTAAATTTATCCAATTTAAATCCGTTATTTCTGGTTCATACTTGGTTCGATATCCTCAGTATTTTATTAATATCTCCTTTGTTTATGCCCATCATCCACTTGTACACCTCGATGATATCTCCCCTCATTCTACGTCTCTCCAGAGAGTGGAGATTCAACGCTCTAAGTCTATCTTCATACGGGAGATTTCTTATACTGTAAATCATTTTAGTCATTCTTCTTTGTATGTTCTCCAATGAATCTATATCCATCCTGTAGTAAGGTGACCTGTTCTTAGCTCAGTGAAGACGTGTCTAGTGTACTCCCTGTGGACTGAATCAAGATGCCCCCTATTGAGCAACTTTACCAGCAGCTTAAGGAGGAATTGAGGGTAGCGAAGCTTGAGATACGGCGATTGACGGAGGAAAACAAGAGGATTCGTAGTAGTCCTCCTGTTGTGAGTCCTCAGGTCAAGAAGGGAACCTGGGCAGTGGCCGGACAGCATGGGACGAAGTTGAAGATCAAGAAGACGAATGGAGAGGTAGTAACGACGAAGAAGAAAGAGACTGCTGTGGAAACTTCGAACTCCTTTTCTGTGCTACCAGATGAATGTGAGTCGACTACTGGGAACATCACGACGAACTGTACCAAGGAAGGTAAAAACATTGTTGTTGTTGGGGATAGCCAAGTTAGATATATGGATAGGGCCTTCTGCTTGACAGATAGGAGTAGGAGACAGAGGGTTTGCTTTCCTGGGGCTGGGATGGAAGACATTGTTAGCTTGCTTGACAACATCATGCATGGTAATGGGATCAATCCTATTATCTGCCTCAGTGCTGGAGGCAATGATGTATCCAAGCGTAGAAGTGAGGATTTAGTTAGTAGGTATAAGGCAGCAATAGACATCATTAGGAAGAAGGGAGGGAGCCCTGTTATATATGGCATTTTGCCAAGAAGGGGTGTTGGAAATGAATGGCTGTCCAGAGCGATTGGTATAAATTGCTGGCTGGACAAACACTGTAAGGATAATGCAGTCCCATTCATTGACAACTGGGACCACTTCTATGGCCGAAATGACATGTATGCCAGGGATGGGGTTCACTTATCCAGGGAAGGTGTAGGATTTCTCGCTAGCTCAGTTGAGGATGTTGTTAGGGCTTTAAACTAGGATTAGTTAGAGGTATGGGTTTAGGAATGGTAAATAATGAGGGCCAAAATGGAAAAATAAACACATAAGCAGTATAATGTGATCCTTTATTGACAACGTTTCGCCCACGCAGTGGGCTTTATCGAGTCACAGACAGATCTGCTGAGAAGAGATACATAGTCCTTCCCACCAACTCCATTTCCAAACAAGTTTCCAACATTTTTTCTAAGACCTCATTCCGAGTATCCACCTCCACATCCACCACCATTAAGGACATTACCAGTAACAGACAGGAAAAGCTTCAATCCACGGCAGGGGTATACACAATCCCTTGTAATGGCTGCAGCAAATTATACGTTGGCGAAACATCCAGAGACCTACAAACACGCATTTCAGAACACCAGTACGCAGGCAGATCTGACGACTCAAGAAATGCCTGTGTTCAACACCGAAATTTACACAACCATTTAATCAACTACAGAAACGCAAGACTCATCGCCAGAGAAGACAACACGCAATACCGAAGAATCCTAGAATCATCACTCATCTGTATATCCAACAACTTCAACCAGAACAACGGCTTCTACAACATAGCTGAACCTATTGCCAAGAAACTTCTTCAACGCTATCCCACCTAGAACTCAAGAATGGTACACTGCAGGTCTTTTAAGTCACACTATGTTTTTAACTATCACACTACTTTTTAAGACTCACATGCAGCTTTCTCCACCTGACCCAGCATTCTCCACCTGACTGTACCCTATATATATCTCCATGTTGCTCATTTTCCAGGTAGATCTGTCTGTGACTCGATAAAGCCCACTGCGTGGGCGAAACGTTGTCAATAAAGGATCACATTATACTGCTTATGTGTTTATTTTTCCATTGTGTCGGTATTTTATACCATTTATTTCCACAGAGGGCCAAAATACTGATTCAAGCTTTGATATCATAAATCATAACAATAACAGAAATCGAGTGACACAGTGTAATCATAGTAACAGAAATTGTGTAAAACAAAAGCTGAAAAAGGTTCACAATAAGATACATATCAATGTATTTTATACTAACTGTCGAAGCGCCAGAAATAAAATTAACGAATTACGTTTGGTAGCATGTTCTGGGAACTTTGATGTCATTGCAATAACTGAAACATGGTATAATACCAAGAGTCGGAATATGATTGCTGAGTGTCATATTCAGGGGTTTAAGTTGTTCCATGTAGATAGATATAATGGGAAAGGGGGTGGAGTTGCATTGTATGTATGAGAAAATATAAATTGCTGCATAAAAACAGGCATAAAAATAGATGGATCATTAACAGAATCTGTTTGGGTAGAGTTTCTAGAAGGTCAAGAAAAACTGATTCTAGGTGTAATATACCGACCTCCAGGCTTGGATCACGATAGAGGGAGACTTCTTTGGGACGAAATTGTTAGGGCTTCTAGGCACAATAACGTAGTGATAGTAGGGGATTTTAACTTTAGTCAAATTGACTGGACTTCTTTGACCGGTAATCTGGAGTCCAGTGACTTTATGGAAGTAGTTCAGGACTAACATCAATTGTAGGCAAATTACTAGAGTCGATTATAGCTGATAACATAAGAAGCCATCTCGATAGGCATAATTTGATTAATGATACTCAGCATGGATTCACCAGGGGCCGTTCCTGCCTAACTAATTTGTTAACTTTTTTCAGTGGGGCTTTTGAGGCAGTTGATAATGATAAAGAATTCGATATCGTTTATTTGGATTTTAGTAAGGCTTTTGATAGAGTACCACATCAGAGACTGTTAAAGAAAGTGGCTGCTCATGGCATTGGGGGAAAAGTGTTGTCATGGATCGAGTCATGGCTCACCAATAGGAAGCAGAGGGTGTGCATAAATGGGGTTAAATCGGAGTGGGGATCTGTAACAAGTGGCGTTCCTCAGGGATCGGTTTTGGGCCCGTTGTTGTTTATAATATATATAAATGACCTTGACGAGGGAATTTCTAGTGATATGAGCAAATTCGCTGATGACACGAAGATAGGTAGGATAATCGATTCAGACGTAGATGTCAGTGAACTACAGGAGGATTTAGACAAACTCAATTCCTGGTCAGAAAAATGGCAGATGCAGTTCAATGTAGATAAATGCAAAGTTCTAAAGCTCGGGAGTGTCCATAACCCAAGCACTTATAAGTTAAATAACGTAGAACTTAGCCATACAGATTGCGAGAAGGACTTGGGGGTGATGGTAAGCAGCAACCTTAAACCAAGACAGCAATGCCTAAGCGTACGTAATAAGGCAAATAGATTACTGGGATTTATATCAAGAAGTGTTAGCAACAGAAGTCCAGAGGTTATATTACAGCTTTATACATCATTAGTAAGGCCTCACCTAGATTACGCAGCTCAGTTCTGGTCTCCATATTACAGAATGGACATAAATTCGTTAGAAAACATTCAGCGTAGAATGACTAAATTAATACATAGCATTAGAAATCTTCCTTACGAAGAAAGATTGAAGACCCTTAAATTACATTCACTTGTAAGACGTAGAATGAGGGAGACATGATCGAGGTATACAAGTGGAAAATGGGTATTAACAAAGGGGATATAAATAAGGTCTTGAGGGTATCTCTCCAAGAGAGAACCCGCAATAATGGATTCAAGTTAGATAAGTTTAGATTTAGAAAGGATATAGGAAAGTATTGGTTTGGAAATAGGGTAGTTGATGAATGGAACAGTCTGCCTAGTAGGGTTATTGAAGCAAGGACCTTGGGTAGTTTTAAATTTAGGTTGGATAAATTCATGAGTGAAAGGGGTTGGATTTGAGTGGGAATTGCACATGAGTAAATAAAATTATCAAAGCTTATTTTTTGGGTAGCATTGAAAATTAGGTTGAACAAATATTCTGTTGGTGGGATGGAACGTGAAGGACCTGCCTAGAATGGGCCAACAGGCCTGCTGCAGTGTTCCTCCTTTCTTATGTTCTTATGTTCTGTTTTCTGAAGCAGTGTGTGACGGAGCCTACCAGAGGTAATAATTTGCTCGACCTAGTCTTGTCAAATAAAGAAACTCTTGTAAATAATCTGGAGATCACTGAAGAGCTTGGAGCTAGTGATCACAAATCCATTACTTTTAATATTACATGGGAGTACGAGAATAGGGATAATACGGTAAAAGTTCCTGATTTTCGTTCTGCCGATTATATTGGACTTAGGGAACACCTGTCTAATCTCGACTGGGGTAATCTAGCTAAC
>WNWK01047330.1:0-13973 GCA_009830355.1 Cherax destructor | reverse complement strand
ATTTACCTCCAACGGTGTCTTCGCTCTGCGGCCCTTTCTTTACCTACCAGAACCTGGTAGACGCAAGCCTATCTGACATTACCCTGACGCCACATGACTTTGAAAAGGCGATAAATGACATGCCCATGCACTCCGCTCCAGGCCTCGACTCCTGGAACTCAGTGTTCATCAAGAACTGCAAGAAGCCCCTATCACATGCTTTTAACATCCTATGGAGAGGGAGCATGGACACTAAAAACAACAGACATAGCCCCACTCCACAAAGGCGGCAGTAAAGCAATGGCAAAAAACTACAGACCAATAGCGCTAATGTCCCATATCATAAAAATCTTTGAAAGGGTTCTAAGAAGCAAGATCGCCACTCATCTAGATAACCATCAATTACACAACCCAGGGCAGCATGGGTTTAGAGCAGGTCGCTCCTGTCTGTCCCAACTACTGGACCACTATGACAAGGTCCTGGATGCTCTAGAGGACAAACAGAATGCAGATGTTATATACACAGACTTTGCAAAAGCCTTTGATAAGTGTGACCATGGTGTGATAGCACACAAAATGCGTGATAAAGGAATAACAGGAAAAGTTGGTAGATGGATCTATAATTTCCTAACAAGTAGAACACAAAGAGTAGTAGTCAACAGAGTAAAGTCTGAGGCAGCTAATGTGAAAAGCTCTGTTCCACAAGGCACAGTACTCACTCCCATCCTGTTCCTCATCCTCATATCGGACATAGACAGGGATATAAGCCACAGTGCCGTGTCTTCCTTTGCAGAAGACACCCGAATCTGTATGACAGTGTCCACCGTTGAAGACACTGCAAGACTCCAAGCAGACATAAACCAAATCTTTAAATGGGCTGCAGAAAACAATATGAAGTTCAATGATGAGAAATTTCAATTACTCAGATACGGAAAACGTGAGGAAATTAAAATCTCATCGGAGTACAAAACTAATTACAACCACACAATAGAGCGAAAAACTAATGTCAAAGACCTGGGAGTGATATGTCAGAGGATCTCACCTTCAAGGACCATAACACCGTAGCAATCGCATCTGCTAGAAAAATGACAGGATGGATAATGAGAACCTTCAAAACCAGGGATGCAAAGCCCATGTTGACACTTTACAAATCGCTTGTTCTATCTAGGCTGGAATATTGGTGCACACTAACTGCACCTTTCAAGGCAGGTGAAATTGCTGACCTTGAAAATGTGCAGAGAACCTTCACGGCACGCATTACTGCGATAAACCACCTCAATTACTGGGAACGCTTGAAGTTTCTAAACCTGTGCTCCCTAGAACGCAGGCGGGAGAGATACATTGTTATATACACGTGGAAAATTCTCGAGGGATTAGTACCAAACTTGCACATGAAAATCACTCCCTACGAAAGCAAAAGACTCGGCAGGCGATGTAACATCCCCCCAATGAAAAGCAGGGGTGCCACTAGCACGTTGAGGGACAACACAATGAGTGTCAGGGGCCCAAGATTGTTCAACTTCCTCCCAGCATACATAAGGGGGATTACCAACAAACCCCTGGCTGTCTTCAAGCAGGCACTGGACAGGCATCTAAAGTCGGTACCTGACCACCCAGGCTGTGGTTCGTACCTTGGACTGCGTGCGACCAGCAGTAACAGCCTGGTTGATCAGGCTCTGGTCCAACATGAAGCCTGGTCACAGACCGGGCCGCGGGGGCGTTGACCCCAGGAATTCTCTCCAGGTAAACTCCAGGTAGTATATTATTATTATTATTATTATTATTATTATTATTATTATTATTATTATACAGTGGACCCCCTGATTACGTCATTATTTCTTTCCAGAATGCTGTTTAAGTGCTGTTACCGAACAAATTTGTTCCCATAAGGAATAATGTAAATTAGATTAGTCCTTTTAGACCCCCAAAAATACACTTACGAAAGCACTTACAAAAATACACTTACATAATTGTTCGAGTTTGGAGCAGTACGTAATCTGGGGGTCCACTGTATATTATGCAGTGGTACCTCGATTTTCAAATAGCTCCCAACTCGAACAATTATGTAAGTGTATTATTGTAAGTGCTTTTGTAATTGTATTTTTGGAGGTCTGAAATGGCCTAATCTAATTTACATTATTCCTTATGGGAACAAATTTGTTTGGTAACGGCACTCAAACAGCCTTCTGGAATGAATTATGGCCGAAACTTGAGGTACCCCTGTACGTACTATTATTATTATTATTACACTATAAATAATTTTGAATTTTTATTCACACACAAAAAATAGATGATTTACTGTTATGCAGAGTACTGCATTATTGTAATAATTGTATAAATGTCAACCCATTCATGTCTGCATATTGGAATGGTCAGTCAGACAGGTATTGGACGGTGTTATCATTGTTTACTCCTGAATATCGCCAAAGAATCAAATATTTCTGTTACTTTGAGCTCAATTTCAAGGTACTTTTCATTGTGAAACCAATCAAAATATATTCCATCCTATCAAATGAGATAAAAAAAAAAAGAGAATACAACCATAAAAACCATATGAAAATACAGTGGACCCTCGGTTTTCGTTGTAAATTCTTTCCAGAATGCTGTTTGAGTGCCGTTACCGAACGAATTTGTTCCCATAAGGACAAATGTAAATTAGATTAGTCATTTCAGACCCCAAATACACTTACAAAAACACTTACGAAAATACACTTATATAATTGTTTGAGTTTGGAGGTGAACGAAAACCGAGGGTCCACTGTACTGCTGAGGGGCGGCTAATGGCTGAGAAGTGAATTTCATTATTTATAGTCCAATTTCTTTCATTTTTGGTGTATGTTAACCCTTTCAGGGTCCAAGGGGGTCTCCGAAACTCGTTCTCAGGGTCCAAGAATTTAAAAAAAAAAAAAAATTATTTTTTCTTATGAAATGATAGAGAAGCTTCTTCCGATCATAACGCCACAAAAATTATGAAATTTGATGGAAAACTAACGGAATTATGCTTTCGCGAAGTTAGCGGTAGCCATGACACTTACGCATCGGCGATTTCGCCCACTTTGAGCCCTATTTTTGGCAAATTCCAATGTTTCAGTCAACTAACATTATAGCTATGTCGCTAGAACTCCATTTCTTCTATCGATTGAGTACAAGAAACCACCTATTTACCAATTACAACTACCCAAAATAGTGGTCAGAAAATGGCAATTTTGCCAATTTAACACAAATTTCAAACGATGCCAATTTCAAAATAGAGTCCAGAATAAACAAGGCAGACATTCCTGGCACTAAAATAACGTCTTCTCTGTTCATTAGTCACGTTTCCAGGCCCCTCTTACATTACTTTTGCTTTTCATTTTGAATTTTTATTCTCACAAAAAAATAGAAGATTTACTGTTATGTTTACAACTGCATCATTGTAAAAATGGTATAAATAATATTAGAGCACTTGTGCATGAATATTAGACTCGCCAGTTGATGTGTATTGGATGCATGGTGTGATTTGTTTACTCTTAAACATCGTCAAAAATCGAACATTTTCGTTACTTTGAGCTCAATTTCAAGGTACTTGTTGTCAAACCAATCAAAATCATCTCTATTTCTGTAATATATCTTCCAATCTATCAAATGAGACCAAGAAAACGAGAATACATCAATAAATACCATACGAAAATAGACTGCAAATTCGCTGTTTTAAACCAAAAACACGGTCAGAGTTTTTTCCTCATTATGCACTGTGTGGTGCAGGAATTTTTTTATACTGCGCACACTGACCGCACAGACCCATTCTATCACATCTAGGCCTAACAGCCTGTTTCTGCTTGATTTGAGGGCGCTAGAATTTAGGCGTACTAATACGTCAATAACCCCAGGGCATAAGCCATACTAGTACGTCAATAACCCTGAAAGGGTTAAGAAGCATCTTAACATCATACATTGCCCAAGTTTCAATAAGATAGCCCAACAAGCAACTGAGAAAAAAAATATTTACCAAAAATCATTTATTATAATAATAATTATAATAATAATATAATTATTATTATTAGTATTAATATTATTATTATTATTAATTTAGGGAACTGGAGCACAGATCCAGTTCCCTAGATCAAGAGCAAGTGCCCCTCACCAGCATCAAGCAACCTCCATTGAGGCCTGCTCACATCTCAAAATTTCGCTCACATCTGGAAGCAAAAAATCGATCAAGCGACTGCTTGTATCTTGAAAAACTCGCACGTTAGGGCACTCGTAAGTGGAAGTTCTACTGTACATATAAAATATGCAATAACTTTAAAACACTTGAATTTTTGGAAAATTTCATGACATAATAGAGAGATGTGCTCACGGAGAATGTAAACAAACTGGGTGGGGCGCGCCGTATTTGAAAGACTGCTCACCGTATAGCAAATTTTGGTCATAATTTGATATAACTTTATTAACAAAATGCCATAAAGCGGGGCCCTACTGTATTACTTTTGCTTTCCATTTTGAATTTTTATTCACCCCAAAAAATAGAAGATTTACTGTTATGCAGACTACTGCATTATTATATACATGTAATTTTATAAATAATGTCATCTCATTTTTGACTGTGTATAAGACTGGCCAGTTGGACACGTATTGGACGGTGACGTCATTTGTTTACTCCTGAACATCGGCAAAATTTCGAACATTTCCGCTAATTTGAGCTCAATTTCAAGGTACTTTTCATTGTGAAACCAGTCAAAATCATCTCCATTTCTGTAATATATCTTCCATTCTATCAAATGAGACCAAGAAAACGAGAATACAACCATAAATGCCGTACGAAAATACACCTCAATCCAATCACGGATTGGATTGAGGTGTATTTTCTAATTATGCACTGCGTGCTGCAGGATTTTTTTATACTGTGCACATTGACCATGCAGACCCATTCTCTCACATGTAGGTCTACCAGCTTTCTCCTGCTAGATTTGATGCCGCTAGAATTTTGGGGTATTAATACGTCACCAACACTGGCTTGTAAGCCGTACCTATACGTCACCGACAGTGAAAGGGTTAAACTTGAGGAAACACATGACAATATAGAAAAAGTTAAAAGACTTCCAAAATATCTCCCAGAACTGAAAGATAGGAGTTACAAAAGCTAGCAGGAAAGGAGGGGCATCATACTGTAACTACATAAAAATTATCAAGAATACAAAAAATTGATGAAGATTTCTTAGTATTATCAACAGAGAGAATGTCATAGCTATAAACTAAGGGAGAAGAGATGCTGAAAACCTCTAAAGAATGGTGGTTACAAAAGGAGGCAGTAAATGTTTCAACTCCTTTAGCTATAAATCGGTATTACAGATATAAACAGCAGCATACAAGTTGATCTGGTATATAAGATGGAGTCGATATTTTTTCTTTTGCGAAATTTTTAAGCTAGGTTGACCTCTAGCAATTAACAAGTTATTATGTTCAGCTGTATGATCCTTGTGGGTTTAGCAATTAGTTTTAATTTTCATAATAATATCATTAATGATCAATACCACCAAAGGCTGACAGAGTAATTGATAATTTGAGCTCATTTTATGGTTTAGAAGCTTTTAAATATTACTTGAATTGTGTTAATATTGATATTCAGGAGAGAGAATTTAATCAAAGAAATGAGGTTTTTCACATCCAGTGAGAAATTATTGAATGGTATCCTTTCATTGATTTTCATTTTAGAGCTTCTACATCCAACCAAATGAAAATATGCAGCAAAAAAAGAATGTGTCTAGACAGATTTTTACCAAAAAAAAAG
Organism: Cherax destructor; assembly: GCA_009830355.1. NCBI lineage: Eukaryota > Metazoa > Arthropoda > Malacostraca > Decapoda > Parastacidae > Cherax > Cherax destructor. Next base: position 8,224 of record WNWK01047330.1, on the reverse strand, counting down.
CGTACCTCACATGCACTAAAAATCCACATACGGTACTAAAAAATTATATGTTTGTATTAGTTAAATAGAAAAATACTTAAACAAATTTTCCATGTGAGTACAACCTATAAGAGGAGAATGACTGTTTCTTTAAATAGGAATGTAATTAAAACAAAGATACAGCCCAAATACTGATTGATCTGGGTCATGCATTTAACTTTAATGAAAATGGCACAGCATTAATTAATGCTTGCCATTCTATGCTCACTGTGTATATTAACCCTTAGTGTTGGTACAAAAAAATGAACTTCAGAAATAGACTATAAATCGGTAGGTAATTGTACTGTACACTGGGAATTTCAGAATAGATTATGCGCAGAAGATAGTACAGAATAAACATAGATCTGCTTCCATAGCTTCAAATAGATGTCAACAAGTAATCACATACATATTCATACATGCACAGTAATTGGTAATGCAATGTAATATTTTTCCTGCAGTGTCATAAGTTTGAATTGAATCATGTAATGTACAGAACTGTACACTAGCTTTAAGGTTTCTTTGTTATTATGAACTTGTTTACTATTTGTGCAGATGTGTGTTATTGAGATGTGTTTGTGTGTGTGTTCACCCATATATTCAAAAGTACTTACCTCTCAGTTTCTCTGGGTGGGTTGAATTTCAAGTCTTGGGCCCCGCCTCCAAATCATTAAATGACTGGAGAAATGCATTACCTAACCCATGGTTTTTAATATTTACATATGAATATTTTTATGGAATTTGCCTCCATTTCTCACTCTTAAGAGTCCCTCTTTATCCACCGAGTCTTGGCACTGTGGGTAAAGTGGGATTTTCCTGGTTTATCAGGTAAAACATATTTTGGGCTAGCTAATGGTTGGATATTGGAATGCATGGCCACAGCCTCTCTCTCTCAGCTAAGGAAATCTTCATAAGGCACAGACTATTTTTTTAATGGGGTATACCATACAAATAAATATTTTGTATAGAATGACTTGTCCCCTCCAAGTGTGTGTTTCCATAGTCTGTCATCTTAAATTAGGTTCTGAGTACCAGGAGTAAACCTGGTGGCAGATCTCTAGCAAGTTCATCAATCTCGAGGGTGAAGCATTGACCAGTGGTGTCACAGTGAAGCACTGATCAGTGGTGTCACAGTGACGCACTGATCAGTGGTGTCACAGTGAAGCACTGATCAGTGGTGTCACAGTGAAGCACTGATCAGTGGTGTCACAATGAAGCACTGATCAGTGGTGTCACAGTGAAGCACTGACCAGTGGTGTCACAGTGAAGCACTGACCAGTGGTGTCACAGTGAAGCACTGATCAGTGGTGTCACAGTGAAGCACTGATCAGTGGTGTCACAGTGAAGCACTGATCAGTGGTGTCATCCATGGTGAAGCACTGATCAGTGGTGTCATACATGGTGAAGCACTGATCAGTGGTGTCATACATGGTGAAGCACTGAGCAGTGGTGTTATACATGGTGAAGCACTGAGCAGTGGTGTCATACATGGTGAAGCACTGAGCAGTGGTGTCATACATGATAAAGCACTGAGCAGTGGTGTCATACATGGTGAAGCACTGAGCAGTGGTGTCATACATGGTGAAGCACTGATCAGTGGTGTCATACATGGTGAAGCACTGAGCAGTGGTGTCATACATGGTGAAGCACTGATCAGTGGTGTCATACATGGTGAAGCACTGAGCAGTGGTGTTATACATGGTGAAGCACTGAGCAGTGGTGTCATACATGGTGAACCACTGAGCAGTGGTGTCATACATGATGAAGCACTGAGCAGTGGTGTCATACATGGTGAAGCACTGAGCAGTGGTGTCATACATGGTGAAGCACTGAGCAGTGGTGTCATACATGATGAAGCACTGAGCAGTGGTGTTATACATGGTGAAGCACTGATCATTGGTGTCATACATGGTGAAGCACTGAGCAGTGGTGTTATACATGGTGAAGCACTGATCAGTGGTGTCATACATGGTGAACCACTGAGCAGTGGTGTCATACATGATGAAGCACTGAGCAGTGGTGTCATACATGATGAAGCACTGAGCAGTGGTGTCATACATGGTGAAGCACTGAGCAGTGGTGTCATACATGGTGAAGCACTGACCAGTGGTGTCATACATGGTGAAGCACTGAGCAGTGGTGTCATACATGGTGAAGCACTGATCAGTGGTGTTATACATGGTGAACCACTGAGCAGTGGTGTCATACATGGTGAACCACTGAGCAGTGGTGTCATACATGGTGAAGCACTGATCAGTGGTGTCATACATGGTGAAGCACTGATCAGTGGTGTAATACATTATGAAGCACTGAGCAGTGGTGTCATACATGGTGAAGCACTGAGCAGTGGTGTCATACATGGTGAAGCACTGATCAGTGGTGTCATACATGGTGAAGCACTGAGCAGTGGTGTCATACATGGTGAAGCACTGATCAGTGGTGTCATACATGGACATACTTCAACAACGATTTGTCAAGGCCTTACATAAATAAGATAATGTTAGCATCATATCCAACATTCACAACATAATGTTAACAACACGTGCAACTTAAACAAGATAATGGAAGCAACACATGCAACTTAAACAAGATAATGGAAGCAACACATGCAACTTAAACAAGATAATGGAAGCAACACATGCAACTTAAACAAGATAATGGAAGCAACACATGCAACTTAAACAAGATAATGGAAGCAACACATGCAACTTAAACAAGATAATAGAAGCAACACATTCAACATAAATGTACATACTAGCATCAAGGAATCTGGGTGAGCAGTGAGAGAGAGAGATTAAGAAACATGAAGTAGGTAGTGAGTGACACTGAGAATGTTGAGTACAGTGTACTAGGGTAGTGAGTGACACTGAGAATGTTGAGTACAGAGTACTAGGGTAGTGAGTGACACTGAGAATGGTGAATACAGTGTACTAGGGTAGTGAGTGACACTGAGAATGGTGAGTACAGTGTATTAGGGTAGTGAGTGACACTGAGAATGGTGAGTACAGTGTACTAGGGTAGTGAGTGACGGCAAATTCCATACTTGTTTTAAAATGCAAATACTGTACAAATCATTTGGTTGAATTATGTATGATACCAATACCAATGCCAATGATTGAGACTTGGGGCTTAAGAGCTGGTATTCAACCCACACATAGTAGAGAGGTGAGTATACACGGGTGAGTGCATACACACACATTCACACCTAGATAATCACATGCAAATATGTCATTATCTTTAATTGGTAGAAAAGATTATCTTGCAGTCCTCTCTTAATTATTGAAGTATCAATATAGTTCTTCTTTTGCTATCCTCTTTCTATAGATAAACTGTACTGTATGTAACTTTAGAAAGTTACTTATTGATTGAAGATATGCATAGTTTTAACCAACTCTGAGGACTCTTGAAAAGTGAAAAAAGTTTTCTTTCTTGAATTAATATGCAAATCTTTAGTGTGTGTGTGTGTGTGTGTGTGTGTGTGTGTGTGTGTGTGTGTGCGTGCGTGCGTGTGTGTGTGCATGTGCGCATGCATCCACATGTATGTGTCTGTGTTTATATATATATATGTGTATGTGTGTGTGGATATATATATATATATATATATATATATATATATATATATATTATTTTTTTTTTTTTTATTAACACATCGGCCGATTCCCACCAAGGCAGGGTGGCCCGAAAAAGAAAAACTTTCATCATCATTCACTCCATCACTGTCTTGCCAGAAGGGTGCTTTACACTACAGTTATAAAACTGCAACATTAACACCCCTCCTTCAGAGTGCCGGCACTGTACTTCCCATCTCCAGAACTCAAGTCCGCCTGCCGGTTTCCTGAATCCCTTCATAAATGTTACTTTGCTCACACTCCAACAGCACGTCAAGTATTAAAACCATATGCCTCCATTCACTCCTATCAAATACGCTTCACATGCTTGCTGGAAGTCCAAGCCCTCGCACACAAAACTTCCTTTACCCCTCCCTCCAACCTTTCCTAGGCCGACACCTACCCCGCCTTCCCTCCACTACAGATTTATACACTCTCGAAGTCACTCTGTCTCGTTCCATTCTCTCTACATGTCCAAACCACCTCAACAACCCCTCCTCAGCTCTCTGGACAATCGTTTTGGTAATCCCGCACCTCCTCCTAATTTCCAAACTCCGAATTCTCTGCATTATATTCACACCACACATTGACCTCAGACATGACATCTCCACTGCCTCCAGCCTTCTCCTCGTTTCAACATTCATCACCCATGCTTCACACCCATATAAGAGCGTTGGTATAACTATACTCTCATACATTCCCTCTTTACTTCCATGGACAAGGTTCTTTGTCTCCACAGACTCCGAAGTGCTCCACTCACCCTTTTCCCTCATCAATTCTATGATTCACCTCATCCTTCATAGACCCATCCGCCGACATGTCCACTCCCAAATATCTGAATACATTCACCTCCTCCATACTCTCTCCCTCCAATCTGATATCCAATCTTTCATCACCTATTCTTTTTGTTATCCTCATCACCTTACTCTTTCCTATATTCACTTTCAATTTTCTTCTTTTACACACCCTACCAAATTCATCCACCAACCTCTGCAGCTTCTCTTCAGAATCTCCCAAAAGCACAGTGTCATCAGCAAAAGCAACTGTGACAACTCCCACTTTGTATTTGCTTCTGTATCTTTTAGCCCAACACCTCTTGCCAAGACCTCGCATTCACTTCTCTTACAACCCCATCTATAAATATATTGAACAACCACGGTGACATCACACATCCTTGTCTAAGGCCCACTTTTACTGGGAAATAGTCCCCTTCCCTCCTACACACTCTAACCTGAGCCTCACTATCCTCATAAAAACTCTTCACTGCTTTCATAACCTTCCTCCTATTCCATACACCTGCAACATCTGCCACATTGCCCCCTATCTACCCTATCATACGCCTTTTCCAAATCCATAAATGCCACAAAAACATCTTTACCCTTATCCAAATACTGTTCACCTATATGTTTCACTGTAAACACTTGGTCTACACACCCCTACCTTTCCTAAAGCCCCCTTGTTCATCTGCTATCCTGCTTTCTGTTTTACTCTTAATTCTTTCAATAATAACTCTACCATACACTTTACCAGGTACACTCAACAGACTTATTCCCTATAATTTTTGCACTCTCTTTTGTCCCCTTTGCCTTTATACAAAGGAACAATACACGCTCTCTGCCAATCCCTAGGTACCTTACCCTCTTCCATACATTTATTAAATAATAGCACCAACCACTCCAAAATTATATCCCCACCTGCTTTTAACATTTCTATCTTTATCCCATCAATCCCAGCTGCCTTACCCCTTTCATTCTACCCACTGCCTCACGAACTTCCCTACACCCACAACTGGCTCTTCCACACTCCTACAAGATGTTATTCCTCCTTGCCCTAAACACGAAATCACAGCTTCCCTGTCTTCATCAACATTTAACAAATCCTCAAAATATTCTCTCCATCTTCCCGATACCTCTAACTCTCCATTTAATAACTCTCCTCTCCTATTTTTAACTGTCAAATCCATTTGTTCTCTAGGCTTCCTCAACTTATTAATCTCATTCCAAAACTTTTTCTTATTTTCAACAAAATTTGCTGATAACATCTCACCCACTCTCTCATCTGCTCTCTTTTACATTGCTTCACCACTCTTTTAACCTCTCTTTTTCTCTCCATATACTCTTCCCTCCTTGCATCACTTCTACTTTGTAAAAACCTCTCATATGCTAACTTTTTCTCCTTACTACTCTCTTTACATCATCATTCCACCAATCGCTCCTCTTCCCTCCCGCACCCACTCGCCTGTAACCACAAACTTCTGCTGAACACTCTAACACTACATTTTTAAATCTACCCCATACATTTTCGACCCCATTGCCTACACTCTCACTAGCCCATCTATCCTCCAATAGTTGTTTATATCTTACCCTAACTGCCTCCTCTTTTAGTTTATAAACCTTCACCTCTCTTTTACTTACTGATTCTATTTTCCTTGTATCCCATCTACCTTTTACTCCCACTGTAGCTATAACTAAAAAGTGATCTGATATATCTGTGGCCCCTCTATAAACATGTACATCCTGAAGTCTACTCAACAGTCTTTTATCTACCAATACATAGTCCAACAAACTACTGTCATTACGCCCTACATCATATCTTGTATACTTATTTATCCTCTTTTTCTTAAAATATGTATTACCTATAACAGGTAATATATATATATATATATACAGTGGTACCCCGACTTACGATATTTTTTCATTCCAGAATGCTGTTCAAGTGCTATTACCAAACGAATTTATCTCCATAAGAAATGATTTAAAATAGACTAGTCCTTTTAGACCCCCAAAATTACACTTACAAAAGCATTTAAAAAAATAAACTTACATAAAAGGGTGTGTTTGGGGACCATCGTAAGTCGGGGTACCACTGTATATATTCTTTCTTTCTTTCAACACGTCGGCCGTTTCCCACCGAAGTGGGGTGGCCCAAAATGAAAAACGAAAGTTTCTCCTTTTACATTTAGTAATATATACAGGAGAAGGGGTTACTAGCCCCTTGCTCCCGGCATTTTAGTCGCCTCTTACGACACGCATGGGGTGGGTATCCGGCCGCCCTCTCTTTTGTCTGCTGAGGTGGCTCGGTGGATGTGAGGTTGCTATCCCGGTTTGCTGGTTTACTGGCATGAAGGGTAGGGTATGGCATGGGTTCCATGCAGTATCTGCACTACTTGCGGTGTTGAGGTCCTCTTGGGCACGGAGGGGGATTTACGCCCCTATCATTCCTCCTAGGAGCTATTCCTCCACGTTCCCCCCTTTTTTTATACTTTTTTTTTTATTTTATTTTCTTTCTTTTTTTTTATTAAAAACAAAAAGAAAAAGAAATAACCTAACCATGGACGACCCAATCCATGAACCTACTACCCCCGGGCCCCTTCCCGATACCACACCCAGTTTTGACCCTACCTCGTTAATGAACAACTCTTCGGACACCTCCAATACCCCTGTACCTCGTGCTGGTGCCAGTTCGTCACCTGCTTCAGGTACCAGGGTTCCGACCGGCCGTTTTGACACGTCTGACCTTCGCTCTTCTCTGACGTTGATTCCGGCTTCTCCCTCTACAGTGTGGCAATTTTTGGATTGCTCGCCCGTCACACGTCAGACCTCCTCCGGTCCCACATCCAGAACCTTACATGACGAATCGACACTTCCTTCTCATTCATCTCAGAAACGACGAGCTCGTCACGCACTCCCTTAAACACTTTGTTTCACACTACTCCATGGACAAAGTTTTTTACTCAAAGACCAACTACTCCAACTACCTATCTTTCCGATCATAGTATTGGTAAAGCTTTCCTACGGCATGTAGGTAAAGATATCTCATTTCACGCTCTTAAGAGCGGCACTCGCATCATCACAGTCCAGAATGCTGGCCAAGCTCGCAATCTTTCTCTCCTTACGACCATAGATACTATTCCTATCACTATTGACAAACATCATTCTCTCAATTCTTGTAGTGGTACTGTCATTTTACCCCACACCATTGTCCAACGGAATTTCCAGACATGTGGTGATGACATTTTGGAGCAGCTTGAGCTCCAAGACCTCCCTATCCTCAAAGTTGACACTTTTGTCCTCCCTGCCCGTATGCGAAGACGTTATTTTTGCAATATTGCTCGTTTAACATTTGACTGCCGTGAACTTCCAGCCTCGGTCTACATTGCAAGTCATCGTTTACAAGTTCGAAAGGTGACCCCTACACTGCACAGTGTAGAAACTGCTGGAGTTTTGGTCATCCAGCGAAATATTGCAGGTCCATGGCCGAATGCCCAGTCTTTGATGCCGATGACCATGCCAGTCCTTCTTGTAATCTACCTCCCTCTTGCCTTAACTGTAATGAGGCACATCCATCGTACTCTCGCCATTATCAGGTTTACCTAAATGAGCGGAAAATCCGTTGTCTCAAAGAGGCGGAAGGCTTCTCATATGCTTGGCCATCTCTCATCTACGCCTTCAAGGGAGACTTCCCCGTATTTCCTATTCTCGCATTGCTAAACGTCCCCCCACTTCTGGGGTCCCAACTCCCGCGGCTTTCTCTGTGGTTACCCCATCCTCAGTCACTCCTGTCTTGAATTCTTTTGCTGTTCTTGGAACCGAGGTCCC
>WNWK01047329.1:0-13974 GCA_009830355.1 Cherax destructor | reverse complement strand
GGTAAATAGAAATTAACTATCGAATTACATCGTTAACATCGTAACAGTATTATAGCTTTGAATATTAACAGTGAAGTAAATGGTGATTATAACTCTTGGGACGATAAAACCTTGAAGTTAGATCGACGTGGCCCCTGCTGACACTCAGTCTCTTGAGGGTAATAACCATTAAGTTATACAGGTACTAGACGGGGTCATGTTTTCCTGCGTGAACCTGACTACATGTTAGGTCGCCCTTACAGGTGAACATGACCAGATGTTGGGTCAATATGTGCAAGTGTTCCTGATCAAAAATAAATAAATAAATAAATAAATATAAATATAAAATATATATATATATAAAATATATATATATATATATATATATATATATATATATATATATATATATATATATATATATATTATATATATATATATATAAGTCTTGATTAGGTAAAACTGGTCAATTAGCAAAACTCATCTACAATTAAGTCCTTTCTAAATTTTGTCTTATACGTTTAAAGATATATTTTTTTCATTTATGTTAATGTAAAATTTATAATTTTGTACCAAGAGAAACTTTGAAAACCTACCAAATTATTACAACAAGCGCAATTTAATTTAGCAAAACCAACTAAATATATTTAGATACGTTAACATTAATTTAATAATACACAAACACAATGAAATATATTTTTCGTTATGTTCAGAATGATTTTGGCGAAATTATTGCATACACAAATTTTCACTTTCTTTTATGGCAAGGTGAGCGTTGTATTTAAGCCAAAAACGCAAGTTTTTCCTAATCGGCACGACATATATATATATATATATATATATATATATATATATATATATATATATATATATATATATATATATATATATATATATATATATATATATATATATATATATATATATATATATATATAAAACATTTGAGAGATGAAACTTATAAGAACGTTTCTAGCCTTTGCAGCATTGTTAGGTCGTAACTGATAATGATCCAGGAGGGGGGAGAAACGTCTGTATTTCCTTCCTTACATTACTTTGACTTTTTATTTCTAGTAATTTTAGAAATAAATTTTATCATATTAGAATTCCGTAATAAACAAAAAACCGTTCACAAATATATTCCATTTACTTTAAACACGACACGAACGTTTCTGAGAGCAGAAACCACTTCAAAAGTTTCTTAAAAAAAAAAATTTTCTCCACAAAAGTTTCATTGAATTTATGTAACTTCCATAAGTTGTACAGAACCAAATTCTTGTTACAGTCGGCTTGTGAATATTTGTAACATTCAGTTCCACACATTCTCGGTTCTTAACAGGTGCAGTTAGTGTGCTGTTCTAAGTTACCCAAAATTTTTAATCAATTAAATATTTTTTTCCAATGAATCTGTGAGGGTTATTCCCCAGTCTGGTGTAAGTTGATCCTCCGGCGAGTGATATCGAAGCAGACAAGAGGACCATTCCCGTTGCAGTTCACGTGTACACTGACAATCAAAATAATGTAATCAGTGAAATGGGGGGGGATAAAAGTAATCTTTGGTGTATATACATCGATTCAGTTTTTGGGAAAAATGTCGACTTTTATTTTTCTATGAATATACATATTATATCCTTTATGAATATACATTGAGAAATATACATTTGGGGGTATTCCCCGAAAGCAACCCTCATGTTTTTTAAAATGAAACAAAAACCCTTTTGGGTGTAAATACTAAATTTAAGCAAATTTTTTTTAATTTTCCAAATGACTTGTATATTTGAAAATTAAAAATTTAAAACTCACCTTCTTTTTTACCCTTTATTTACGTTTTTTTTTTTTTTGAAATTTAAAATAAATTTTTGAAAAAAACCTAAAATAAACCTGGTTAACAAGGGATGAGAGAGCCAATAAATTGTTGGGACCAGGTGATGGTTTGAGAAAAGAAATAAAAAATTTTTTTTAATAAGCCCCAGAAAATAAAACAGCTATTTTTTATATCTGGCTGTTTTAAAACTGTCAAGTAATTTCCCAAAATTTAGCTTCTAAAGCATCTCAAATGAAAGCCATCTCCCAAATGGTGAGCTTTGGGGGTTTTAGGACTATTTTGAAATTATTATTCAAATAAAAAAATAAAAGAAAAAAAACACAGTGTACATTTTGGGCATTTATTAAAAAAAACAATTCGCCATGGTGGTGAAATGTATTCTTTAAAAAACGAACTTACAGGGGGCTTTTTTACATTCTGTTGGGATCGCCATCCCTTTACAAACCCTAATAGCTGGGGCTGTTCATTTGCTTAGAATTTTCTGTATCTGGACAATATAACCTATCTTTCCCCAATCTTCTGATTGAAACCCATTCCCAGGTGCTGTAGTCCCTTAGAAAAAGCTCAATCTGAGGCAGAAAAAATTTGCAGTCTTAGCGTTTTACACCGGGAAACCTGTATCTTTGAGCGTAAAAACTTACATTTGGATTTTTATTATATATACACCTAAATTTCCCTTTCTTTTTTTGTCGGATGTTTACTTCTCAGCTATTTTTGGTTAAAATTATTCCCGATTCTAGTGTAGAGGGGAAAAATTTCATTTACATCACAAAACATACAGAACAGCGCATGTATCTATGGCCGCTGCGCTTACAATTGTAACTTTTGCAAATCAAAAGAGGGTTGATACTCATTTTTTCATTATGAAGGGTTTTTTTTTTCTCAGATTGCCCTAAGGCCCAATCACGTAAAGCAATTTGTAAATTTCGACAATGGGAAATTTTTTTTGTTTTCTGACAACTTAACAAACCCTTTCCCAGTGTCATTATTATATTGTTTCACTATTATAATGTTTTTGGTATTTTTTATACGTTTCCCTCAAATTGATCTCCCCCAGAGGCGGGTCGAAAAATTTATCTTCATTACGTGGCTTTTAGCCCCTTTTCATTTTCCCCCGTTTCCCGTGGTTCCCCAAACGATGCTATTGCTTATTTTTTGCTTATAGTTAAAATCAAGTTTAAAATTTATGAGGTTGGAATTTTCGCCGGGTGATTAAAACCCGAGAATCTTAAGGGGAGTTTGCATGATGGGGTTCGCAAAAATGGTTTTGGGCATATTAAATTTTTGGTGTATAACTTTTAAAATGCGGCTTCGTCTCGACTGTACCGTATACGTAATGTTGAAGTAAATATGTTAAAAGTAAACGAAACACCAAAGTTTGGTCTACTTTAAAAAACTCTCAATGAAATTGATAATTTTTTGGAAAAAAAAATTAAAAAAAATTGGTTATTTTTGGTTTTCCCTTAACCCTTTTTGAAAAGTGTGAGAATGGTACTTGTTGACAAAAAGTCACGGGTTACGTTACCTGTAAGGAGTCATAACTGGGGCACAAGCGGGTAATAGTCTCAAAAAAAAGGGATCATTCAGTTTTTTGGGGCCCCATGATCTAAAAAAATTAAGTATAGAATATTAATTAAAAAAAGAAAAACCCTTATTTTCCCGTTATACATACAGTTTAGAGTAATTAATTGGAATTCTGATATTAAATTTTTATTTTATCGGCCGTGTTTCCCTAAAGTTTTTGTTGCGGGTTAGATAAATAAAGGGGGTAAAAACCTGGGATATAAAAGAGGGGGGATTCGGCGTCCGGAAGATTAAGGGAGGACCCAAGGAAACGTGTTTACTTGGGTGATTGGAACAAGGATTTTGGGGGGGAAATCGGCGTGCGTCAGGGGGGACACGGGAAATTTAAGAGAACCAAGAAAAAAAGGGGCTTAAGTTCTGGAGGGGGGTAAAAATCTTCAATCCCAGGATGGTTGGACTGTTGTAGTTCAAAAATTATTTGAATTGTAATATCTTAATTTTTGAAACCCCATTTAATAAATGATGGTGAATGTTTTCATATCGGGGACTTTTTCCTTGGTGGGGAAAAGGTGGTTCGGTTTAAAAATTTTTTATCCTCCAAACTTTTAGGTTTTTTTTTTTAAAAAATTTTTTAAAATTTATATATATATATAATATATATATATAAATTTTTTTTTTTTTATATATATATATATATATATATATATATATATATATATATTTTATATATATATATATATATTAAAAGGATTAATATCCCATCTTTTACTTTTACGTCATGGGAAAAAAAACATATAAGCCATTTTTAAATAAAAAATTCATGGTTTGGAAATATAAAATTAAACCCCATGATTGTGAGGTTACTCATCATTCACAAAAAAGACAGACAGACAGACACACACACACACACACACACACACACACACACACACACACACAGACACACACACACACACACACACACACACACACACACACACACACACACACACACAGGGTCACAACTGGAAGTTTAAAACAGATGAGTCACAGGGATGTTAGGAAGTGTACTTAAATGTGAGTTGTCAGGAAGTGGTAAAGTCAGGAGAATGATGTGAGTGGAGGCAGAGACAAATACATAGCTTTAAGAAAATGTGATAAAGCTCGTCGAACATGGAGAGAGTGGACCTATAGCGACCAGTGAAGAGGGGACCAGGAGCTATAGCTCATGATGACCTCTGCCAACACAATTAGGCAAGATACAATTAGGTAGTGTGCACACACACACACACACACACACACACACACGTAGATAGTACCACACAAACTCATACACATATTTGTATACTATTTAGTGTATTAAATCCTTCTAGCAATATTTTACTGTAAATCTTTTTGAAATCAGCTAAGAAATCATACTCGGCTGGCTAATGATTTTATCTTTTTCTTTGTCTAGCCACTGGGACAACGTAGGATCGTGCCTTAGAAAAGGGCAGAGTAACACTTATTTTCCACTGATCTTAATGGGTGCTCAAATATTGAAAGTAATTATCATAGATAATTTTTTGTGATGATTATTAGAATGGTGGTAATTATCAGTGCATCCAAGAATGTAGTTTCAGAAATGTTGAAGAGATACACTTTGCACTCACATTAATTTTTAGTAAGTACAGTGTTTCAATTTGTGAAGAGCTTTATCCAGAGTCATGACTTGACCAGCTCTATCAGAAGAAAAAAGCTGTCATCCCCGAAAAACTGTTTGCAACTGGCGTCTTCTCTTCAGCGTTATGGTGAGGTGAGCCATTTAGTTCAAGTTCCGTAATATTCAAGAACAAATTTGCTTAAGTACCTTCTTAAAAATAATCTAGAAAATGAAAAAAATGTTGAACCAGCAATAACCGTTTTAATTCATTTATATTTTTGTCGGAAAAGTTAATGTATGAAAAAATGAAATGTTTTTCATATGTGCATGTCTGTATGTGCTTGTGCGCGTATGTATGTATGTGAGTGCACGCAGTATACACATGCTGGTTAATTGCTTCTAGTATAAATTATAGCCACGAAATATTTCGATCAAGAATGATTACCTTTCATTCTTAGGCGCTGTATGACATAATAATAATAATAATAATAATAATAATAATAATAATAATAATAATAATAATAATATTTACAGCCTTCATTTCACTAAGGTCACTGAGGCAAACCATCAATAACAGAGCCTTTCGGCACGATCTTCCGCAGTAAACACTGGCCCGACGAGACCTTTCATTCCCTCAATACCAGACTTTGTCATTTACCCCCTTCATAGACTTCATTGATGTCAGGAGCACGAAATAGGCGATTCTATCAAGGCGGAACACCGCAGTGGTTTCCACCTCGGCGAAACAACACCCTCATATTTCTGAAATGGCTCCAGCTGGCTTGTAGCCACCATGACACTTCATTAAGTGTGGGTGGGGCACACAACCAAGGATTACAACTACGGTGCCATGGCCTAGTCTCTCTTTTCTCCGTTCCTTACTGAAGATTCCTTCAGCAATTTTTTTTTAGTCTGTATTCAGTCTAATATCCTTGCATTCGTATATATGTCTGTGACATATCTGTGTGCTCTTATTTTCCTTATAATTAAATTTTTAATAAACATTCATTTTGCCCGACCCTCTCACTCGCCTTCCACAAGCTGTCTCCTTAAACATTTCTTTCTCCGCTCTCTTTCCTTTAACTTACTGTTTTCATCATCTCGTTTCCATTTACGATTCTTCTTCGTATTACACCTACACATGCATTTCATCTCCTTTAACTTCTCACAGTTCTTTCCCACTAAATACACTGCTGTTACCAACACCTGCCTCTCCTCACTACACCTGTCTCCCCCAGCACACCTGTCTCTCCTCCCCAAAACACCTATTTATTTGCCCCTACTCTTGACTTCACATCACCTGATACCCATGACCATCAACACTGTGGTAATCGTTTGTTCTTAATATACTCTGTCTGTGTAGTTATCTATATATATACACACACACACACACACACACACACACACACACACACACACACACACACACACACATATATATATATATATATATATATATATATATATATATATATATATATATATATATATATATATATATATATATATATATATATATATATAAATAGATAGGTCCACCTCTGGTGGCCATTGTGGGACAGCCCATAGCCTCGGAGGAAGTGGATAAAATGGCTTCAAGGAAGAATATTTGGAATTTCTTTCTGGAAGCCATTTGAATATTTCACTTCCCTACCACCCTTCTTTTGATTGTGTATAAACTTTATTACCAGACAAAATACATTGACAAGAATTCAATAGGGAGTAAAACAACATAGATAACAACTCAGAGCTACATGTCAATGTGTCCAGTTCCCAGCAGTGGGCCGCGTGCCCAGAATGCTGCAGGCATTTTCCCTCTGGATCGCAACATTGAGTCTCTGAAAAAGGAATCTGGTCGCCCTGTGGTCCTTGGTTTCTATGATTTTTCACCCCAGCTCTTTGAGAGCTTTAAGAGCACCTTTCCCCATGCTCCATGGGTCTCGGCCCTATTGGGATGAAATTATAGCAAAGGGAAGGCCTTCATGTTTGCAAGATTATCTGGGTCTCCTGTGGCTGGTAAACTCCACCTCCTTCATTACAGGTATGGCAAGTAAATTGTCTGCCATTGGCCTTTGGAGTGGTGATCCCACGCAATCTGCTTACCATCCTTCCAGGGTAGCATGAGTGGCTCCATCCGGACCTTTTGAATTCCATCAGACCTCTGCACTTGGGGTTCCCGTTTGAGCTAGGCAACGAGGCTGTAACAGGCTTCTCTTTATGATGTCATTGACCTCCTCATGTCTAGCATACTTCCAGCCTTCTGATGTGTGACACGGGAATATGAAGTCGGAATTGATCCCGGCCCGTGCTGGCCTGCCCGGCAAATGCCTATGTTCGGTGGTATCAGGGCGGCTAGGCGAAGCGCAGCACCAATCCGAATGGCCTGTGGGTCGAGTCGGAGTCCCAGAGGAATTGGGAACAGCTGAAATCTCCTGGAGTGTGGTGCCTTCACCGCTAGGAGACAGCTGTCCCTTTCCTGAAGCGTTGGGCATTGTGTTGGCAATTTTTTCATGATCTGTTGTCCCAGTGGGACTGTTTTGTGCTCTTTGGGAGGAGCTGGTCTACTTGAGAGTCTACAAAAGTGTCCCACCGCACGGCTGCTTCAATGAACCTGGGGTCTTGAGCTCCACCACACCTCTCAAACGTTCAGGGACAATCTTCTTGACTAATCCACAGAGGCCAAACACAGTGGCAAAGAAATGGGTAGCCACCATAACTCGCACCCCTATGCCTCCCAGTCGCACTGGAAGGGTTGCCTGCTCCCATTCTAGTGACAGATTTAGTACTGTAAGGTTGATCTCAGGTATTACGTCATATAAATCAAGTGTTAAGGTTGTCAAAGAGGTGCACCTTAAGAAGTAAGTGAGTCTTGGCATAGTAAGACACCTTGCCTTGAGGAGATACCGGGGGAGCATCATGGAAGCTCAAGATCACTTATTCTCTCTCCTCAATCTTTTCAGGTCATTCACTTTGTCGCCAAGGGACCGTGTCCCGATGGCCTGGTGACCCGGCGGTGTGCTCCCAGAAGGGTGCTGTTGGATGTAGTGGTATTAGTATTCTGGGAGGATTGTTCGCACCATTGGTGCCTGGTTTGTTGTGATGATTTCACACTTTGAGGGGATTGAGGATGAGTCCCTGGGAGTCCTAAGTCCTGTGTCTTCTACGTTGTAGGTCCTCTGTAGGGACTCTCAGTACCCGCCAGAGTGCCTGTCATCCAGGTACCAGATGTGGGCTGCGCTGCGTAGGCCAAACAAGAAGAGGAAGTGGGCAGAGTGGTCCACCTGCTGAACACACTCAGATGAGGAATTTCATGTTCCCCAAACAAAGAGTCGAGGGTTTGCCAGCAGCCGAAAGCTGAAATGAAGGGAAAGAGACTGGGGAACCGATCCCGAACGGCTGGCAAGACCACATCTCTCTTCACCATATTAAAGGCATTTCTAAAGTCAAGTTTGACTACGGCCTTGTCTTCTGGTAGGTCCCTGATGTAGGTTGGTAGACAGAAACCACCCAGGGAGGTACTACTGTCCTGCCAATTGAGTGTAAGACGGAAACCTGTATTTTATTTTACAGGATGATAGGAGTGCTGGTTTGTTTTCTTCTCATAAAACATAAGATACTAGGTATATCTTGTTACTCTTACTTACAATTTTGATGTTTTTCTTTAATAGTTCTTGTTATTATTTTCTTTCAGCTCCATGGGAAAGTGGAATAAGAGTCTGTCCTCCATAAGCTATGCGTGTTGTAAAAGTCAACTAAAATGCCCGGAGCATAGGGCTAGTAACCCGTTCTCCTGAATAGTTTATTTAGTAAGTTGGGATGTTTGAATGTGCGTGGACGTAATGCGGATGATAAGAAAGAAATGACTGTTGATGTTATGAATGAAAAGAAGCTGGATGCCCTGGCTCAAATGAAGCAAATCTGAAGGGGTAGGAGAATTTCAGTGGGGAGAAATAAATGAGTTGAGGTCAGGGTTTCTAATAGAGTTAGAGCAAAGGAAGGAGTAGCAATAATGTTCAAAGATCAATTATGGCAGAAAAAAGGATGTAATTGTAAAAATTCAAGGTTTCGTGGATAAAAATTAAGGTCGGATGTGAAAAGTGGATTATAGTAGATGTTTATACACCCAGAAGAGAGAAGTGTTGAGGAGAGAGAGAAAAAGGAGAGTTGGGGAGAGAGAGAGAGAGAGAGAGAGAGAGAGAGAGAAAAGGAGAGAAGAGAGAGAGAGAGAAAATTTTGGGAGATGTTGAGTGCTTGGGGAGTTTTGAGCCAAGTGAGAGAGTAATTGTAGTAGGGGACATGAATGCAAAAAGGGAGAAACGGTTGTAGAGGGCTTGGTAGGTAAGTTTGGAGAGCCAGGGATAAATGATAATGGGAGGCCTTTAATTGAACTATGTATAGAAATAGGTTTGGTAATAAGAAACACTTATCTTAAGAAAAGTAGGATAAATAAGTATACAAGATATGATATAGTGTGTAATGAAAGTAGTTTGTCGGATTATGTATTGGTGATTGAATGGTTGATTAGGAGACTTCATGATGTGCAACAGATATGTGAGATCATTATTTAGTTGTAGCTGGTTAGAGTAGGAGGTAGATGGGACAAAAGGAAACTGGCAATAGCAAGTAAAAGGGAGGTGAATGTTTATTAACAAAGGGAAGAAGAAGTTGGGGTGAGGTATAAGCAACTATTTGGAGAAAGTTGGGCCAGTGAGAGTATAGGTAGTGGGGAGTTGAAAAGGGATGGGATAGATTTAAAAAATGCAGTGTTAGAATGCTGGGCTAAAATTTGTGGATATAGGAGAGTGGGTGTGGGAGGGAAGAGGAGTGATTGGTGAAATGAGGAAGTAAAGGGTGTGATAGGGAAGAAAAGTTTGTTTATGAGAGGTTTTACATAGCAGAAGTGATATAAGAAGGGTGGAGTATATGAAGAGAAAAGAGAGATGAAGAGGGTGGTGAGGAGTGCAAAGGAGAGCAAATGATGAGTGGTAAGGTGTTGTCAAAAAATTTTTTGCTGAGAATAAGAAAAAGTTTTGGAGTGAGATAAATGGGTTAAGAAAGCTTATGGAACAAATGGACTTGATAGTTTAAAACAGAATAATGGAGTTAGCAGATGGGGGAAATTGGGGGCATTGGGAAGATGGCGGGAATGTTTTAGGAATGAAGAAGAGCCGAATGTAAGTGTGAGGGAGGTGCGTGAGGCATTGGGTAGAATGAAAGGGAGTATAGCTGGAACAAATGAGATCATGACAGAAATGTTAAAGCATGTTGGAGTGGTTGGTACTTTTGCTCTATAAATGTATGAAAACGAGAAGGTACCTAGGGACTGGCAAAAGTATGCATAGTTCCTTTTTTTAAAGAGAAGGGGATAAAAGAGACTAAAAAATTTTAAGGGAATAAGCCTACTGATTATACCCCGGTAAAGTGAATGATAGGGTTATTGAAAGAATTAGAGGTAAAACGGAATGCAGGATCCAGATGAACAAGGAAGCTTCAGATTGGGGGGGAAAGGGTAGACCAAATGTTTATATTGAAACATATAAGAGAACAATATTTAGATTAAGGGGGGGAGTTTTCGTTCCTTTTATGGATTTAGAAAAGGCTTATGATTGGATGGATGGGGGCAATGTGGTAGATATTGTGTTACAAATGCTGTAAAGAGTTTTCTGGGATAGTGAGGCTCAGGTTATGGTGTGTAGGAGAGAGGGAGATTACTTTCCAGTGTGGCCGGACAGGAATGGTAATTTCACCGTGGTTGTTTAACATATTTATATATGGGTTTGTAAACGAAAATGTTGGGGAGGGGTTGAGTTTAAAATTGGGGATTCAGATAAAAAAATGGGAGTTGAAAAGTTACTTTTTGCTTTGATACTGTGCCTTTGGGAAATTCTGAAGAGAAGTTGCAAAGATTAGTCGACTATTTTGGGGAGGGTATGTAAAGGAAGAAAGGAAAGTGAACATAGATAAAAGAGGGATGAGGGATCAAACGGTTGGGTAAAGACAAATTGGATATCAGATTGGATTTACAGAATATAAAATGAATGTTCGATTTTTGGGGAGTAGAATTATCGGATGAGTTTATGAAGGATGAGGAAAAATATAGAGATGGTGAAAGAGAAAAGGGGGGTGGACATTGAAGATGGGGGAGGCAAAGAATGGAATGTAGAGAGATAGTGGTACCAACACTCTTGTATGGTGGGAAAAAAAGGTTGTAAATTTTTTAAGAAGAGTCTGAGGGGGTGAAGATTTATGTTTAAGGGCAAAAGTGACATAAATATTATCCATAGAATTCTAGTGTGGAAATTAGGGGGAGGTGTGGATACTAAAAGATTATTCAGAGGGCTGAGAAGGGGTTGTTGAGGTGGTTGGTCATTTAAAAGGTTGTAGAAAATAGGGTGACTTTAAGGGTGTATAAATTGTACTGAAGGGAAGGAGGGGTTGGGTCGTCCTAGGAAGGGGTGAAGGGACGGGGGAAAAGAGGTTTTTTGGGGAAGGGGGTTGACATACATGAGGGTGTGAGCGTGAGAGAGGAGGGGGAAACGAATGGTTTTGGGGACTTGACGAGATGTTGGAGTGTGAGCAGGGTAATATTTTGTGAAGGAGTTCAAAAAACCCGGGTTTGCCGGAAACTCCGGGTAACCGGGGGTGGGAAAATACAGGCCCACACTTTTAAAAAAGGGGTTTGGTATATTTGTGTTTGGGGGACAAACTGTCATATCTGGGCGCCCCGCAAAAACAGTGATTAATGTAATGATGGTGAAAATGTTTCTTTTTTTTTTTGGGTCACCCGCCTGGAGGGAGACGATCAGTATGATGAAAAAAAAAAAAAAATATATATATATATATATATATATATATATATATATATTAACTTATTGGTTTTTTGTTTTAAATTTTGTTTGCATATTGGGACAGTGTACTTCATGCGTCATTGTGCGTATTTTTATGACTACATTTGAACTGGTATATAAATGGTAGCTTTTTCCCTTTTCCGGGGTAAAAGGGAAAAGCCTTTTTGGAAGGTGGGGGGAAGTGTTTTGTACGCTTGTGAAGGGCTTTTGATCTAAGAAACGTTTTTCCATCCCCTTCCTTAAATCGAGTCTGATTACCACCCATTGCCCATGCAGAGGATTAATAGTATTTTTTGTGTATACTTCAGTGATCGGAGCGGGTTTGACTCGACTTATATGAAGACGAAAGGAAACAAACTACATACAAAGCTTTAAGGGAAAAAAAATAAACCCACCGAGATTGGGTAGGGAATGTCAAGTTTTTTTGCGGAGCTTGAGGATGGGGAAACACCCCAGCAATCCCACGAAGGTGAATACACCGGAGATTTTTGACTAGCATCAGGTGCCTGTAGCCGCCGACGCTGTATCTGTTGACCAATTAAAAGCAGCCCGCGGATATCTCAATTACACTCAAATTTTCTTCCTTCAAGCATAACGATGTGAAAATTGTATACACATCGATTATCCAAGGTTCAAAAAAAATCAAAACATGGCGGAAAAAAGGGAACAGGAATTCAAGGTGTGGCCGGGGCACTCCCTCCAGTCCCGGCACAGAGGACGGGGACGACTGGGGAGAGTTTGACGGGGCCCCCCCAACAACCCCGGTCACAGAGGGCGGGAGGGGAAACCGGGGCCGGGGCCCCCAACCAGCCCTGGTGGAGGGAGGGGATTGGGAGAGGCATTTTAAGCAATCCATTTAGCTCAGGTATTAATGTATAACCCAGGCTAAGAAACTGACCAACCCCATCCATATAAATGAAAATCGAAAATTTAAAACGATCCCCTCTTCAAGGAGGTCCCTTGATGTTAGTGAAGAACGTTGACCCATGAATTGAAGCTATTTTTTTTGCCTTGCGTTAAGCGACTCCCTCACTAGGTATTGTATAACACTTATGGGATTAGAGTTTTCCCTATGAATTTATACAAATTCAAACCATTTTTTTTTTGGGACCGCTGGAAGTGCTTTGCTATCTGCCTATCATGGAGACTAATTTTGAAAACCGACGGTTTTCCCAAAAGTTGTTGTCACTGTATTGCCTAAGGGAAATAAAATATTGAATTTACAGAGCCACACTTTACTGAAACCCAATGTGAGTTCCCTTCACTGTCATATTATTTTAAACATACACAGAGGTAAGACAGTGGGAAATCGGGATGCATCTGAATGTACTGGGAGAGTGCAGGGAAAGCCATCAAAAATTGCGTCTTCATTAAAAATAATCCATATAAAAAGACTCAAAACACTTAATCTGTTGTACTCATTAAACGGTGGACAAGATGATCATATTTAAAACCCTTTAAATTAAAAACATTTTAATGCATTTAAACATGAAGAACTGATTAAAGGCAAAAAAAAACGTTGAAGCAAGAGCTGCAATAAAAAAAGAGATACGACCATTGGGCTCGGCAAATAATTCCAGGCCATTCCCCCAAGTGCTTGTCTTCATAATGTGCCTTCCCTGAGAAAGGGTTTAGAAGAAGAGGGATGTGTGGTAAAAACTGAATCAAATTAAACCTAACAAATTATTCATTCCTCAAATCATCCCTAGGTGAATTTGTATATAAATTACTGGAAATTGGTCGAAGGATTTCCAGGGAAAAGTACCCCTTTTAAGTAGGTTATGTGAATGCTGTTATTCTTATATATGTGTGAAATAAGATTCCAGAATCGAGGATGACTTAATATGCAATATAATCACAGTGAAAATAGTAATATTTTAATGGTTTGGATCTCTGCAATCTCCCATTTTTTGAAAGATAAAGGGGAGATCATTAAAAAGCTTGCAATTTACTGCATCCCCACATTTGTGCAATATATATACACACGTGGCCGGTCACAGACCGGGGGAGGGGGGGACCCCGAACTCTCTCCAGGTATCGTGTATATATATATATATATATATATATATATATATATATATATATATATATATTAAAAATATATAATTTAAATATATATATATATATATATATATATATATATATACATATATATATATATATATATATATATATAT
>WNWK01047328.1:0-13974 GCA_009830355.1 Cherax destructor | reverse complement strand
CAGAGGACAGCAAGGAAATGAGTGAGTTACTTAAATCCCAGTATGACTCAGTCTTTAGCGAGCCACTAACCAGACTGAAAATCGAAAACCTAAATTATTTTTTATGAGAGTGCCACAGAACTTGACAGACGCATGCCTTTCTGACATCATCACGACGCCAAATGACTTCGAAAAGGCAAAAAATGACATGCCCATGCACTCCGCTCCAGGCCCAGACTCATGGAACTCCGTGTTCATCAAGAACTGCAAGAAACCCCTATCACATGCTTTTAACATCCTATGGAGAGGGAGGCATGGTCACTGGGATCGTCCCGCAGCTACTAAAAACAACAGACATAGCCCCGCTCCACAAAGGGGCAGTAAAGCAATAGCAAAGAACTACAGACCAATTGCGCTAACGTCCCATATCATAAAAATCTTTGAAAGGGTTCTAAGAAGCAAGATCGCCACCCATCTTGATACCCATCAATTGCACAACCCAGGACATCATGGGTTTAGAGCAGGCCGCTCCTGTCTGTCCCAACTACTGGACCACTACGACAAGGTCCTGGATGCTCTAGAAGATAAACAGAATGCAGATGTTATATACAAGATTTTGCAAAAGCCTTTGACAAGTGACCATGGTGTAATAGCACACAAAATGCGTGATAAAGGCATAACAGGAAAAGTTGGTAGATGGATGTATAATTTCCTAACACGTAGAACACAAAGAGTAGTAGTCAACAGAGTAAAGTCTGAGGCAGCTACTGTGAAAAGCTCTGTTCCACAAGGCACAGTACTTGTTCCCATCCTATTCCTCATCCTCATATCAAACATTGACAGGGATATAAGCCACAGTGCTGTGTCTTCCTTTGCAGATGACACCCGAATCTGTATGACAGTGTCCACCGTTGAAGACACTGCAAGACTCCAAGCAGACATAAACCAAATCTTTAAATGGGCTGCAGAAAAGAATATGAAGTTCAATGATGAGAAATTTCAATTACTCAGATACGGAAAACGTGAAGAAATTAAAATCTCATCGGAGTACAAAACTAATTCCAACCACACAATAGAGCGAAAAACTAATGTCAAAGACCTGGGAGTGATCATGTCAGAGGATCTCACCTTCAAGGACCATAACAATGTAGCAATTGCATCTGCTCGAAAAATGACAGGATGGATAATGAGAACCTTCAAAACCAGGGATGCCAAGCCCATGTTGACACTATCTAGGCTGGAATATTGCTGCACACTAACTGCACCTTTCAAGGCTGGTGAAATTGCTGACCTTGAAAATGTGCAGAGAACCTTCACCGCACGCATAAGTGCGATAAACCACCTCAACTACTGGGAACGCTTGAAGTTCCTAAACCTGTACCCCTAGAACGCAGGCGGGAGAGATACATTATTATATACACATGGAAAATTCTCGAGGGCTTAGTACCAATGTGTGGCTGCGTGATGTATATAAACTCATTGTGTGGCTGCCATGATGTATATAAACTTCACTCTGTGGCTGCAATGATGTATATAAACGTCACTGTGTGACTGCCATGATGTATATAAACTTCAATGTGTGGCTGATATGATGTATATAAACTTCACTGTGTGGCTGTCATGATGTATATAAAATTCATTGTGTAGCTGCCATGATGTATATAAACTTCATTGTGTGGCTGCATGGTGTATATAAACTTCACTGTGTAGCTGCCATGATGTATATAAACTTCACTGTGTGGCTGCCATGGTGTATATAAACTTCACTGTGTAGCTGCCATGATGTATATAAACTTCACTGTGTGGCTGCCATGTTTCTATGAATACGATTAATATATATTAAAAGCTACACTAGAAACTGTAAAAATATGATTTTTTTAAATATTTGAATATGATGTATGTATACATAACTGATGACCTGCAGTATTTGTAACAATTAAATGATGAACTATAGTATGATGCAGCAGTACGATAACTTAGCGGATGAACATGAGCTGGTGGCAGCATCCAAGGTCGATGGTGTTGCCAGTGTTTGACTCCATCTTAGTGACAACACTCCTAACACTGCCTACACCTTGTTAACTCACCATCTGTACCACTGTAGTAAAAAGTGTAACACTCTTAAACAAACTGGATGAATTACTGTTGATACAGTTCAGTGATTATTATCAGAGTTTGAAAAACATGGGAGGAGGCAGCAGGACGCCCCAAACACTGCGTAGGGTGACACACACTCAACTTTCTTTATTTAACATAAAAATTCTTGTTAAGAAACAATAAACAGCGATATCACACTGCTGGGATACTCAACAATAAACAGCGATAATCACACTGCTGGGATACTCAACAATAAACAGCGATAATCACACTGCTGGGATACTCAACAATAAACAGCGATAATCACACTGCTGGGATACTCAACAATAAACAGCGATAATCACACTGCTGGGATACTCAACAATAAACAGCGATAATCACACTGCTGGGATACTCAACATGGTAAGACTTATTAAATTTTAAACAGTTGTTTTCCACATTTTTAATAGTCACTTTAGGAAAAATCTGTCTTGGTCATGTGTGAATCAAATACTAAATCTTTTCCTTAGTAATTACCAAAATTAAAATCAGCCATCATGACTGCATCAAATAATGTTAGAAAGCATCAATAAGTCATCAACAGTGCTAGGCAGTGGGTTTATGTATAGCTATAAGACGAAACTAACCACCCCAGGTATAGCTAAATAATACACAATAATGGATAATAAAACAATAATGATAATAAATAATAATAATAATAATAATAATAATAATAATAATAATAATAATAATAATAATAATAATTTTAATAATAATAAGAATAATATTAATCTATTTACTAAAAGTACATGTACAAGGTATACAGACCATAGCTGATATCAATGACATTCTACTTGTATATAGAAAGCCCCTTGTAATAATAATAATAATAGTATCTTTATTTACTACAAGTACATGTACATGGTATACAGGCCTAGCTGACATCAGTGACATACTACTATATAGAAAGTCCCTTGTTATGCTGAGCATTTCGGGCAGATTAGGTCAGTGTCCCAGGATGCGACTCACACCAGTCGACTAACACCCCGGAACCCATTTTACTGATGGGGAACAAAGACAACAAGTGTAAAGAAACACGCCCAATGTTTCTGCCCTGGCTGGGAATCGAACCCAGGCCCTCGCCGTGTGAAGCGAGAGCTTTAGCCACCAGGCCAACAGAACCCCTAATGCTGAGCATTCCCCGCAAATTAGGTCAGTTTTCCAGGATGCGACCCACACCAGTCCACTAACTCCCAGGTACACATTTCACTGATGGGTGAACAGGGACAGTAAGTGTTTTATGGAAACACGTCCCTAATGTTTTTAGCAGTGAAATGCAGCTACCACCCCAGCCCCACTCTGGGGTCGACAGAGCACCAGACGATGCCATATTGTCTATTCCCTCAGGTAGAGACTTGGAGTGGATAAAAAAAAAATGGGAATATAAAGATCAAATAAAAAGGGAACATTACTAGAATATAAGAGAATAGACGGTAGCGGTCTATTCTCTTGGGAGTATGCTGCCACCACCTGCTCTTTTAATAGTGGAAGGGATAAAAGAAATGATAGTCATAGGAGAAGGGAGGAAAACATGGAGTTTGGGTTAGAACAAGAGAAAACCTAGCGATAAATAATACAGGATAGTTAAACCAAGATAGGGGTCCTGATAAGTACTGGCTCTTAGGGTAGCATGGCCTGAAAACACGAGCAGTAGGCACCTTATCAGGGGCTTGACTCTCCACAGAAAAATGATAACATCAATAGGTTATTATATTTAGTCTCTGACACATGGACTTTGTATACATGGCTCAAAGGGGAAAGTAAAAAATACCCAGATATAACCACTTACAATTTAATAAACACATTACAAGGATATCAGAAAGTGTTGGCACAAAAAAAGTTGTAATAGCAAATACTAAATTCTTATAGTAAGCCTGGCTCACTGATGTTAACACTCCCTCCCCACATAGTTTTTCCATACTGAGATTTAAATTTCCTTGATACATTCATGCCTTAGGATGTTCCTGAGACCTTCCAAATCCCAGATTACAAGCCTGGTCTGATCCTCCCGGGCTAGGGTGTTCAAGGTCTCTAGCAATATCCTCTCCTCAGTATTTCTGGTGGATCTCCTACTTTGGGGGCGCCTGGTTGCTAACCCCTAGCCTTCTCCTACTCTTGAGGCATCTCTTTGGGGTTGCCTGGTTGCTGCTAAACTTGTTAGCAGCAGTATAATCAATATAAGAAGTTGAAAAAAAAGGCTTCTTAAGCTGACAAAGGTGTGAGAGTGGTCATGAGAACCTCCTCGTGTTCCCTCCCTTGTTTTGAATAGCACTCCCTCTCATGTACACAAACTCTTTACAAATTTCTACACAAGAAGGTCAACTTGCCTCTATAAACCTTATTTCTACTCACAATAATTATTACAATGAATACTAATACTAGAAAAATAATCAGACTCAGAAAATTAATGTTATACACTATATTACAGATTAACAAAATTCTAGAGAAAACATATTGGAACATACAATAACAGAGCAACAGAATGCGAAGATGGTCACAGTTCAAATACATTTCTTGAGTTAATTAACAGCATTTATTTCTTTCCCTGAGTTACAGAACTATGCACATGGTAAATAGGTAAGAATATAGACAAGAAATATAAGTGAGGACAGTCATAAAATTTTCACAACTAATATTTATCACACCTTTCATAAATAATGCTTGAGGGGCTGATTTGCTTTATTACAGCAGTACCAGAGGAGATTCCATCTCCGGACCTCATTTGAGAGTTCAGTGCGCTAGCGATCGAGCTATGGGACACCTTGGATATATACGAGGATATATACACCCACATATGCATGTCTCTTAAACTATACAGACCAAGTGTTGTGTGATTGTTCACACAACACACTACATATTCACTATATATATATATTATATATATATATATATATATATATATATATATATATATATATATATATATATATATATATATATATATATATATATATTTATTTATAACCCAGAGTTAACATTAAGACTGCATGTCACCTATGCTGGTCATTAAGACTGCATGTCACGTATACAGGCCATTAAGACTGCATGTCACTTATGCTGGTCATTAAGACTGCATGTCACCTATACTGCTCATTAAGGGGGCTCTGGTGGTCTGGTGGCTAAAGCTCTCGCTTCACACGGCGAGGGCCTGGGTTCGATTCCCAGCCAGGCAGAAACATTGGCGTTTTTCACATATGTTGTCTATGTTCCCCATCAGTAAAATGGGTACCTGGGTGTTAGTCGACTGGTGTGA
Source organism: Cherax destructor (assembly GCA_009830355.1). Lineage (NCBI taxonomy): Eukaryota > Metazoa > Arthropoda > Malacostraca > Decapoda > Parastacidae > Cherax > Cherax destructor. The sequence continues at coordinate 8,606 of WNWK01047328.1, read as the reverse complement.
GTCGCATCCTAGGACACTGACCTAATCTACACGAAATGCTCAGCATAACAAGGAACTTTCTATATAGTAGTATATCACTGATGTCAGCTAGGCCTGTATACCATGTACTTGTAGTAAATAAAGATATTATTATTATTATTATTATTATTATTATTATTATTATTATTATTATTATTAAGGCTGTATTAAGGTAACTTGCAGTCCTAATGACCGGTATAGGTGACATGCAGTCTTAATGACCAGTATAGGTGACATGCAGTCTTAATGACCAGCATAGGTGACATGCAGTCTTAATGACCAGTGTAGGTGACATGCAGTCTTAATAACCAGTATAGATGACATGCAGTCTTAATGACCAGTATAGGTGACATGCAGTCTTAGTGAAAAGTATAGGTGACATGCAGTCTTAATGACCAGCATAGGTGACATGTAGTCTTAATGACCAGTATTGGTAACATGCAGCCTTAATGACCAGTATAGGTGACATGCAGTCTTAATGACCTGTATAAGTAACATGCAGCCTTAATGACCAGTATACGTGACATGCAGTCTTAATGACCAGTATAGGTGACATGCAGTCTTAATGACCAGTATTAGTGACATGCAGCCTTAATGACCAGCATAGGTGACATGTAGTCTTAATGACCAGTATTGGTGACATGCAGCCTTAATGACCAGTATACGTGACATGCAGTCTTAATGACCAGTATAGGTGACATGCAGTCTTAATGAACAGTATTGGTGACATGCAGCCTTAATGACCAGTATAGGTGACATGCAGTCTTTTAATGACCAGTATAGGTGACATGCAGTCTTAGTGACCAATATACGTGACATGCAGTCTTAATGACCAGTATAAGTAACATGCAGTCTTAATGAAAAGTATAAGTGATATGCATTCTTAATGACCAGCATAGGTGACATGCAGTCTTAATGACCAGTATACGTGACATGCAGTCTTAATGACAAGTATAGGTGACATGCAGTCTTGTAATGACCAGTATAGGTGACATGCGGTATTATTGACTAGTATTCGTGACATGCAGTCTTAATGACCAGTATAGATGACATGCAGTCTTAGTGACCAGTATAAGTGACATGAAGCCTTAATGACCAGTATAGGTGACATGCAGTCTTAATGACCAGTGTAGGTGACATGCAGTCTTAATGACCAGTGTTGGTGACATGCAGTCTTAATGACCAGATTATTTGACATGCAGTCTTAATGACCAGTATAGGTGACATGCAGTCTTTTTGACCAGTATAGGTGAAATGCAGTCTTAATGACCAGTATAGGTGACATGCAGTCTTTTTGACCAGTATAGGTGACATGCAGTCTTAATGACCGGTATAGGAGACAAGCAGTCTTTATGACCAGTATAGGTGACTAGCAGTCTTAATGACCAGTATAGGTGACATGCAGTCTTAATGACCAGTATATGTGACATGCAGTATTAATGAGCAGAATAGGTGACATGCAGTCTTATTGACCAGTATAGGTGACATGCAGTCTTAATGACCAGTATAGGAGACAAGCAGTCTTTATGACCAGTATAGGAAACATGCAGTCTTAATGACCAGTATAGGTGACATGCAGTCTTAATGACCAGTATAGGTGACATGAAGTCTTAGTGACCAGTGTAGGTGACATGCAGTATTAATAAGATGAATAGGTGACATGCAGTCTTAATGACCAGTATAGGTGACATGCAGTCTTTATACCAGTATAGGTGACATGCAGTCTTAATGACCAGTATAGGTGATATGCAGTTTTAATGACCAGTATAGACGACATACAGTTTTAATGACCAGTATATATGACATGCTGTCCTAATGAAAAGTATAGGTGACTTGCAGTCTTAATGAGCAGTATATTTGACATATAGCCTTAATGAGCAGTATAGGTGACATGCAGACTTAATGACCAGTGTTAACTCTATTTTCTTGGCTGCTTGAGTCTGGGCAGTAGAATAGTAGCGTAGGTGCAGAGATACGGCCGATGACTAGACTCAGTTTATTAATGGGAAGGTGTAAGTATACACGGGGGCAGAGCGTGAGGGGACCGGGAGCCAGCAAGGGTAGAACCTGTCACGAGTAGGTAGGCCGCCAGAGTGAGAGAGAAACATGGCTGACCAGCCCGACCTTGATAGGCCTATAGATGGCAGCACCGTAGTGCCGCACAGTTTGAAAGAGCCTCTGAATAGGCTGTTTACATCCGCTCGGCCACCTACCGCGTGTTGTCTCGACACGACAATACTGGCGGGCACAAAGGTGTAAACAAGCAAACAAGGTTACCCAGGGAAAACTGGCTTCCGGTCACCTGACATTTACAACAGGATATTGCCAGTGTGGGCCGAAAAAAACTCTCCCACTTCGTGAGTCGGGGAAGAGAAAATCGGCCTGCCCGTACAGCTGGACGGAGGACAGAACAAGCCAATGCTGACACAGGAACTAGAGTCTTCTATATACAGGTTGTCCACAGGGCCAGATGTCAACTTGACTGCACATCCTTCAGCGCTGTACCATCCTCACATCTGCAAACAATGACTGACAGTAGCATTTCCTAAGGTGTGACATTTAACTCAAAAGGGCGATACTGCCCTTGCCTTTATACAGGCTTTACAAGACACACTGGTGCACATACTCACAATAACATTATTTCCATGGAATTCATTATACTACGGGTACCCTCTAAGAATAAATTTTACATATTTACATTTTGTTGTCCACCCTGACTCCCTTATTTACTAACTATACAATGTATGTGCATTAATCCCCATTTCTACAAGCAAACAATTAGCGTAGCTAGCGTAGGAGTCGGACAAGTCAGTAGGTATGTCAATGTCACAGAAATGTACTGCTGTCCAGGGTCTCAGGCTATAAGTATGGAGCCTTACAGGACTGTCATCTGTCGTAGTGATAGGGGGTGAAGGACTAGACAGGTTGTCACTAGTTTGAGTCTGATTGTGGCTTTGAAATGCCCACGATTCCAGCTCTGCTTCGGCTTGCACATGATCAATATACTTCATGTGGTCAAGGTGAGCTTCTCCGGATAGTTCCAGTAGCTATCTCCCTCACCTTGAACTTATTGCCGCGGAGCTGTCATAGGACACGGTAAGGACCGACAAACTTGGGGACAAGTTTATGCATACCAGGGGTCTGCGTCGGGTTGAGCAACATAACTTTGCAACCTGGTTCCACCTTACTTTCCTTAGCGTGGGCGTTGCGATCAGACGTGAACCTATCTGTGGCTTTTATTAGGTTCTCACATACTCGCTGGAAGACAAGCTGTGTGGTCCGCATCTTAACTATACTGGTGTTATCAGTGTCATAGGTTGGACTAGGAGGAGCAAACAGGATTTCGTATGGTAAATGCTTATCATAGCCGTACAAGGCAAAATGGGGTGTCTCGCCAATCGAGCTGTTGAGGGAAGAGTTCAATGTACACTGAACATCTGGAATAGCGTGATCCCATGTAGTACAACTCGGATTAACGGTTACTCTGAGCACCTCCAGAACTTTGCGGTTTGTACATTCAGCAAGACCATTACTCGCGGGATGGCGAGGAGCTACTGGTGCTTGGTGAATGTCAAACCTGGAACAAAGGTCCTTCATCGTGGCATTTATGAACTCCGACCCATTGTCTGACAGGAGAACACGTGGGCAGGTATGACAGAAAACGATACGCTCACGGAAAGCATTTGCGACTGTCTCGGCCGTTTTGTCAGGGATGGGTACTAACTCGCAGTACCGCGTCAAGTTATCTACCATTACAAGCAGGTGTTTATTACCCTTTTTCCGAGGTCGAGAAATTCGTCAACAGGTCGACAGAAGTTCTCTCCCAGGGCTCCTTTGTAATGGGATACTTCAGAATGGGATTGGAACCCGTGACAGTACCCTTGTGTTGTAAGCAAACGACACACTGGTGTACATACTTGGCAATTTCCGCTGCCATCTTAGGCCAGAAATATTTCATTCTAGCCTGTTTGATGCTGCGGTCCTTCCCGGGGTGCGCTGCGCCTGGGACACCGTGGATCATCTTGAGAGTCGCGGGTACCAGGGACTCCGGTATCACCAGTTGGTGTATGGTTCTGCCAGGGTCCACTAGTTGAGCTACACGACACAGTACTCCTTGATTGACCACTAAGTCTGTCCGCGGAATGGGCGACTTAACCCGCGGGCCAACGTCCTCCTTGGTTAGGAATTGAAGGACTGGTGACCACACCAGGTCCCGCCGTTGGGCTCTCTCTAGGTCCTCGACGGAGAACGAGTTGTCTGCACTGACAAAGGCTATATGCCTCGACAAGGCGTCAGCCACGACATTTTGCTTACTTGGTACATAGCAGATTTCGGGATTGTAGTCGTTAAAGGTGAGAGACCACCGAGCATGTTTCCCAGAGAGATTCTTGTTTGCAAAAGGGATAATAAGGGTAGATGATCCGTGTAAATCTTGATAGGATACTGGTAAATAATGTCTCTGAAGTGGTTCAAAGCCCAGACGATGGCTAAGGCTTCTAGCTCTGTCACAGTAATTTACTTCAGCTTTGGTAAGAACACGGCTAGCATAAGGTATTGGCTGTTGCTTACCATTAGATTCCTGCGACAAGACTGCACCGATGCCAACTTTGCTGGCATCTGTCGTCAAGGTGAACGCTTTGGTGAAATCAGGGAATCTAAGGACTGGGGCTGATGTTAACCTATTTTTAAGTGTGACGAAAGCTCTTTCTTGGTCACACGTCCACTCAAAGGGGACATCTTTCTTAAGGAGCTGTGTCAAGGGTGCAGCTAAGGTGGAGAAGCCGGCTATGAAAGTGCGGTAGAATCCGGCTAGGCCTACGAAGGAGCGGACAGTATCTGCCGTCGTAGGTCTAGGGAACTTTCGCACAGCCGAGATTTTAGACTCGTCTGTCTTGATGCCGCTCTGAGTCACTACATGGCCCAGAAACTTTATTTCCTGCTGAACAGGGATACACTGAAGTACAAGGACACTCTGAAGTACAAGGACGATATAAATGCGTGAACTAACGTGGCTGGCTTACTTTCAGTCAGCTGGGTGGCTTGCTGGCTTAACCTTTCACACAGGTTGACTGGCTTGGCATCTTGTAACAAATTAGCACAGCAAGGTAGAAGCTGGCTTAAGCCTAGGCTGACGTAACTGGTGGTGGCTTGGGTGCTTTTGTCTCTCTCTCACAGACTGGCTTACTCGTTCAGAATTTGCAAAACCCGGGTCATCCCTCGTAGGTTTTAACAAATTAACAGATGAGGCACTTAGCTGACCAGGCCGACACACTGGTACACACGGTGTCTACTGGCTTTGTCGAATTCTATCTCCCTTTATCTCCGTAATCGATAAGATTTACGGGCCACTGCTGCACACATCTTGTTGTGTGGGTAATGAGAAGATATTAAGGGGTATGAAGTAAACTCACAGATTGATGGTGGAGTAGCTATATTACGTGAGAGAGGAACAGTAACCCCGCACCTCCTGTCTGCTTGTAGATCTATCGCGAAGTGAGGCCGATGGCCGGGAGGACACCCTCAATTGAGCGGGTATTGTGACGTCATAGGATTCAAGGGATCTTACATCTAAAGGCTGGTCTTACCTCATATACTACACAAGTATAGTATAATTAGTTCATATACTAAACAATTATAATACATATGGTATATATGACAATTAAGACTGCATGTCACCTATACTGGTCATTAAGACTGCATGTCACATATGCTGGTCATGAAGACTGCATGTCACCTGTACTGGTCATAAAGACTGCATGTCACCTATACTGGTCATTAAGACTGCATGTCACCTATGCCAGTCATTAAGACTGCATGTCACCTATAATGGTCATTAAGACTGCATGTCACGTATACAGGCAATTACGACCAGTATAGGTGACTTGCAGTCTTAATGACTAGTATATTTGACATACATCCTTAATGAGCAGTATAGGCAACATGCAGTCTTAATGATCAGTATAGGTGCCATGCAGTCTTAGTGACCAGTATAAGTGACTTGCAGTCTTTGACCAGTATAGGTGACATGCAGTCCTAATGACCAGTATAGGTGACATGCAGACCAGTATAGGAGACAAGCAGTCTTTATGACCAGTGTAGGAAAAATGCAGTCTTAATGACCAGTATAGGTGACATGTAGTCCTAATGACCAGTATATGTGACATGCAGCCTTAATGACCAGTATAGGTGACATGCAGTCTTAATGACCAGTATAGGTGACATGCAGTCTTTTTGACCAGTATAGGTGACATGCAGTCTTAATGACCAGTATAGGTGACATGCAGTTTTAATGACCAGTATAGGTGACATACAGTTTTAATGGCCTGTATATATGACATGCAGTCTTAATGACCAGTATAGATGAGATGTAGTCCTAATGACCAGTATAGGTGACTTGCAGTCTTAATGACTAGTATATTTGACATACAGCCTTAATGAGCAGTATAGGTGACATGCAGACTTAATGACCAGTATAGGTGACATGCAGTCTTAGCGACCAGTATAAGTGACTTGCAGTCTTTGACCAGTATAGGTGACATGCAGTCTTAATGACCAGTATAGGTGACATGCAGTCCTAATGACCAGTATAGGTGACATGCAGTCTTAATGACCAGTATAGGAGACAAGCAGTCTTTATGACCAGTATAGGTAACATGCAATCTTAATGACGAGTATAGGTGACATGCAGTCTTAATGACCAGTATAGGTGACATACAGTCTTAATGACCAGTATAAATGACATGCAGTCTTAATGATTAGTATAGATGACATGCAGTCTTAATGACCAGTATAGGTGACATGCAATCTTAATGACCAGTATATGTGACATGCAGCCTTAATGACCAGTATAGCTGACATACAGTCTTAATGACCAGTATATGTGACATGCAGTCTTAATGACCGGTATAGGAGACAAGCAGTTTTAATGACCAGTATATGTGACATACAGTTTTAATGACCACTATAGATGACATGCAGTCTTAATGACTAGTATAGATGACATGCAGTCTTAATGACCAGTATATGTGACTTGCAGTCTTAATGACCAGTATAGGTGACTTGCAGTCTTAATGACCAGTATATTTGACATGCACCCTTAATGACCAGTATAGGTGACATGCACACTTAATGACCAGTATAGATGACATGCAGTCTTAATGACCAGTATAGGTGACATGCAGACTTAATGACCAGTATAGGTGACATGCAGTCTTTTTCAACAGTATAGGTGACATGCAGTCTTAATGACCAGTATAGGTGACATGCAGTTTTAATGACCAGTATAGGTGACATACAGTTTTAATGAACAGTATATATGACATGCAGTCTTAATGAACAGTATAGGTGACATGCAGTTTTAATGACCAGTATAGGTGACATGCAGTTTTAATGACCAGTATAGGTGACATACAGTTTTAATGAACAGTATATATGACATGCAGTCTTAATGACCAGTATAGGTGACATGCAGCCTTAATGACCAGTATACGTGACATGCAGTCTTAATGACCAGTATAGGTGACATGCAGTCTTAATGACCAGTATTGGTGACATGCAGCCTTAATGACCAGTATAGGTGACATGCAGTCTTTTAATAACCAGTATAGGTGACATGCAGTCTTAGTGACCAATATACGTGACATGCAGTCTTAATGACCAGTATAAGTAACATGCAGTCTTAATGAAAAGTATAAGTGACATGCATTCTTAATGACCAGCATAGGTGACATGCAGTCTTAATGACCAGTATACGTGACATGCAGTCTTAATGACAAGTATAGGTGACATGCAGTCTTGTAATGGCCAGTATAGGTGACATGCGGTATTATTGACTAGTATTCGTGACATGCAGTCTTAATGACCAGTATAGATGACATGCAGTCTTAGTGACCAGTATAAGTGACATGAAGCCTTAATGACCAGTATATGTGACATGCAGTCTTAATGACCAGTGTAGGTGACATGCAGTCTTAATGACCAGTGTTGGTGACATGCAGTCTTAATGACCAGATTATTTGACATGCAGTCTTAATGACCAGTATAGGTGACATGCAGTCTTTTTGACCAGTATAGGTGAAATGCAGTCTTAATGACCAGTATAGGTGACATGCAGTCTTTTTGACCAGTATAGGTGACATGCAGTCTTAATGACCGGTATAGGAGACAAGCAGTCTTTATGACCAGTATAGGTGACTAGCAGTCTTAATGACCAGTATAGGTGACATGCAGTCTTAATGACCAGTATATGTGACATGCAGTATTAATGAGCAGAATAGGTGACATGCAGTCTTATTGACCAGTATAGGTGACATGCAGTCTTATGACCAGTATAGGAGACAAGCAGTCTTTATGACCAGTATAGGAAACATGCAGTCCTAATGACCAGTATAGGTGACATGCAGTCTTAATGACCAGTATAGGTGACATGCAGTCTTAATGACCAGTGGTGACATGCAGTATTAATAAGAAGAATAGGTGACATGCAGTCTTAATGACCAGTATTGGTGACATGCAGTCTTTATACCAGTATAGGTGACATGCAGTCTTAATGACCAGTATAAGTGATATGCAGTTTTAATGACCAGTAT
>WNWK01047327.1:0-13974 GCA_009830355.1 Cherax destructor | reverse complement strand
TTGCAGTTTTATAACTGTAGTGTAAAGCACCCTTCTGGCAAGACAGTGATGGAGTGAATGATGATGAAAGTTTTTCTTTTTCGGGCCACCCTGCCTTGGTGGGAATCGGCCGATGTGTTAATAATAAAATAAAAAAAAAATATTTTTAGTTATAGCTACAGTGGGAGTGAAAGGTAGATGGGATACAAGGAAAATAGAATCAGTAAGTAAAAGAGAGGTGAAGGTTTATAAACTAAAAGAGGAGGCAGTTAGGGTAAGATATAAACAACTATTGGAGGATAGATGGGCTAGTGAGAGTGTAGGCAATGGGGTCGAAAATGTATGGGGTAGATTTAAAAATGTAGTGTGAGAGTGTTCAGCAGAAGTTTGTGGTTACAGGCGAGTGGGTGCGGGAGGGAAGAGGAGCGATTGGTGGAATGATGATGTAAAGAGAGTAGTAAGGGAGAAAAAGTTAGCATATGAGAGGTTTTTACAAAGTAGAAGTGATGCAAGGAGGGAACACTATATGGAGAGAAAAAGAAAGGTTAAAAGAGTGGTGAAGCAATGTAAAAAGAGAGCAGATGAGAGAGTGGGTGAGATGTTATCAGCAAATTTTGTTGAAAATAAGAAAAAGTTTTGGAATGAGATTAATAAGTTGAGGAAGCCTAGAGAACAAATGGATTTGACAGTTAAAAATAGGAGAGGAGAGTTATTAAATGGAGAGTTAGAGGTATCGGGAAGATGGAGAGAATATTTTGAGGATTTGTTAAATGTTGATGAAGACAGGAAGCTGTGATTTCGTGTGTAGGGCAAGGAGGAATAACATCTTGTAGGAGTGTGGAAGAGCCAGTTGTGGGTGTAGGGGAAGTTCGTGAGGCAGTGGGTAGAATGAAAGGGGGTAAGGCAGCTGGGATTGATGGGATAAAGATAGAAATGTTAAAAGCAGGTGGGGATATAATTTTGGAGTGGTTGGTGCTATTATTTAATAAATGTATGGAAGAGGGTAAGGTACCTAGGGATTGGCAGAGAGCGTGTATTGTTCCTTTGTATAAAGGCAAAGGGACAAAAGAGAGTGCAAAATTATAGGGGAATAAGTCTGTTGAGTGTACCTGGTAAAGTGTATGGTAGAGTTATTATTGAAAGAATTAAGAGTAAAACAGAAAGCAGGATAGCAGATGAACAAGGGGCTTTAGGAAAGGTAGGGGTGTGTAGACCAAGTGTTTACAGTGAAACATATAGGTGAACAGTATTTGGATAAGGGTAAAGATGTTTTTGTGGCATTTATGGATTTGGAAAAGGCGTATGATAGGGTAGATAGGGGGGCAATGTGGCAGATGTTGCAGGTGTATGGAATAGGAGGAAGGTTACTGAAAGCAGTGAAGAGTTTTTATGAGGATAGTGAGGCTCAGGTTAGAGTGTGTAGGAGGGAAGGGACTATTTCCCAGTAAAAGTGGGCCTTAGACAAGGATGTGTGATGTCACCGTGGTTGTTCAATATATTTATAGATGGGGTTGTAAGAGAAGTGAATGCGAGGGTCTTGGCAAGAGGTGTTGGGCTAAAAGATAAAGAAGAAAATACAAAGTGGGAGTTGTCACAGTTGCTTTTTGCTGATGACACTGTGCTTTTGGGAGATTCTGAAGAGAAGTTGCAGAGGTTGGTGGATGAATTTGGTAGGGTGTGTAAAAGAAGAAAATTGAAAGTGAATATAGGAAAGAGTAAGGTGATGAGGATAACAAAAAGAATAGGTGACGAAAGATTGGATATCAGATTGGAGGGAGAGAGTATGGAGGAGGTGAATGTATTCAGATATTTGGGAGTGGACATGTCGGCGGATGGGTCTATGAAGGATGAGGTGAATCATAGAATTGATGAGGGGAAAAGGGTGAGTGGAGCACTTCGGAGTCTGTGGAGACAAAGAACCTTGTCCATGGAAGTAAAGAGGGGAATGTATGAGAGTATAGTTATACCAACGCTCTTATATGGGTGTGAAGCATGGGTGATGAATGTTGCAACGAGGAGAAGGCTGGAGGCAGTGGAGATGTCATGTCTGAGGTCAATGTGTGGTGAATATAATGCAGAGAATTCGGAGTTTGGAAATTAGGAGGAGGTGCGGGATTACCAAAATGATTGTCCAGAGAGCTGAGGAGGGGTTGTTGAGGTGGTTTGGACATGTAGAGAGAATGGAACGAGACAGAGTGACTTCGAGAGTGTATAAATCTGTAGTGGAGGGAAGGCGGGGTAGGGGTCGGCCTAGGAAAGGTTGGAGGGAGGGGTAAAGGAAGTTTTGTGTGCGAGGGCTTGGATTTCCAGCAAGCATGTGTGAGCGTATTTGATAGGAGTGAATGGAGGCATATGGTTTTTAATACTTGACGTGCTGTTGGAGTGTGAGCAAAGTAACATTTATGAAGGATTCAGGGAAACCGGCAGGCCGGACTTGAGTTCTGGAGATGGGAAGTACAGTGCCGGCACTCTGAAGGAGGGGTGTAAATGTTGCAGTTTTATAACTGTAGTGTAAAGCACCCTTCTGGCAAGACAGTGATGGAGTGAATGATGATGAAAGTTTTTCTTTTTCGGGCCACCCTGCCTTGGTGGGAATCGGCCGATGTGTTAATAAAATAAAAAATATTTTTAAGATAAATGCATGCACTATTGTAGACAGAAATACCATACTTATAAATTATATATCACACTATATATAATATCAGATAATTTAAATAGCTTTAGAAATGAATTGATGAATTATTTAATTCAACAGCATTAAATATACTTATGGCATTAATGTTTTAAATGCTGAAACTCGGCAGGGTTTGGTTATCAGCACTCATGCTACTCAAATTCATTACATTTCAGCATATTCCTGGTCAACATTAGTTCACATACCTTAATAGCTTCCTGTTCCTGTCTGAAGACTGTACGATGGTGAAGCCTAGTGCGGCGATGTAGATGAAGAATGCGGTCACATTCGCCACATAGATTGCTCCCACATTCTTCACAAAGGATCATTGCTGGGGTTTCTCCATCATCATGATTTTCACATGTTGGCTAATTGTTAACAGAAAGGGAAATGAAAGTCAAACTTCAGAAAATGAACTTTAGGGAAAGGAAGGAGATGCTTGAGCATCCAGTAGGCATGTGTGAACGTGTCATACATATCAAAATGGAGACAAGTGATTTTTAGGATTTGCAATGAGGGATTCAGGAAAATTAGTTAGCTGGACTTGAGTCCTGAAAGTGGGAGGTACAGTGCTTACACTCTGGAGGGGTGAAGATGTTGCAGTTCAAAGGGTGATGTGAATTGTGAATTCTGCACACTTTTGGCAAGACAGCTGTTGACTGAATGATGGATAATATTTTTTTTTTTTGGTCACCGTACCTTAGTGTGAGACAGCAGGTTTGGTAAAAAGAGAAAACATTACTTGATGGAAATCCACTAAAGTTGAACAACTTCTTCAGGAAAAAAATCATCTGAGTAAAATATGATTGAAATACTAAATAAAAACAAACTAAATTAGAGTTCATGCAACTTACCCTAGGCTCAGGATTATGAGGGTCACCAGAAGTGGTAGTTGCTTGCCAGTGTTGTGAAGACAAAGCATCAACATGATCAGGGTGAAGAACACACAGTGACGCTAGAGCTAACCAAAGGGTTGGTGTTGCCAGACAAGTAGCTGCACATGATCGGTCACTTTCATTTAACCGAGTCAGATTGATGATGTTTTCTGCTATTGCTGCTTTACTTACTTTAGCCCATGCATCTGAGAGTTTACCCTGTTGAATTTGAACTGTGTAAAAAATCTGCATCAAAATGGTAAAACTTTCTCAGGAATAAAAGAATGCACAATATTATCTTTAAGAACTATCAGAATAAAGAAATACTACAGGCAAATTAAGCAGACATGTGATATGATTTCTATTTTACTCAATAAAGCTTTATTTATTTCTTATCAATATAACATTTCAGCATCTGTTACTATAGAGAAAATGCACAAATGCATGAGAACCTTCTTACTTCACACTTTTTCTGTGCTAAACATCTAATTATGTGACCACCTAACATTTTCTAAATGGTAAAACAGTGTGTGAACTCTATGTAAATTACAAATGTTGCTAATATTGTCATTATTCTATAAAAACTTATCACACTGAGTTAAGTTTTGTTATTTTTATTTATTTAAATGAAACTTTGAGTTTTAGGGGCTTGAGCATCTAGTAGGATTGTGTGAGCATGTTAGATAGAAGTGAATGGAGATGAGTGGTTTTTGAGGAACATGCTGTTGGAGTGTGAGCAGGTTAACTTTCATGAAATGATTCAGTGAAACTAGTTAGCTGGACTAGAGTCCTGGAGGTGAAAGGAAAGTGCCTGCACTCTAAAAGAGGGGTGGGGATGTTGCAGTTGGAGGGTAAGCTGAACTATGATGTCAGTACACTTCTGGCAAGACAGAGTGAATTAATGATGGTGTGTGTTTCTTCTTCTTTTGGGTCACTCTGCCTTTACAGAACACTGCCATAGAAATAGTTTTTTTTAAATTTGTATATATTACTTCCTGTTGTACTTTAACTGTCACAAACTACTGGCATGTACTGAATGAACTGTAAAATCACTGTTAGAATCAAGTTATCATCCAAGAAAATCTCAAAGACAGTAGGCATATTATCAAAGATACGCTATTATGTGCCTCAATCAGCTCTCCTTGCACTATATCATTCACTTATCTACCCTTATCTCACCTATGGAATCTGTGCATGGGGAGCAACAACATTAAATCACCTTAGACCACTCATAACCAAGCAAAAGGCTGCAGTCAGAATGATAACAAATTCCAACTCCAGAGAGCATACTCCACCAATATTCAAAAGCCTAAAACTACTCACTGTAAAGACCATTCATACTTATTCTTGTGCCTACTACATACATAAAACTCTACACTCTAATATAAACCCTCCGCTCAAAATTCTCTTCACCAACTTTAATAGGACCCATGACCACAACACAAGACACAGATCACTTTTTTATATACCCAGAGTCCATATCAACCTATGTAAAAATTCTATGCACATAAAGGGCCCCAGAATCTGGAATTCATTACCAGTAAATACTAAGATAACCTTGTCTGAAAATCAATTTAAGACTCTTCTCAAAGACCACCTACTTACCCTAAACTAAATACTCATACTGTAAACTACTTTCAAAAATGCTCAATATTATTTTCCTATAAGATAATTTCAATTTTTACTAATATATTACTATTATGTTACCCCCTACTCACCCTAAACTAAATACTCATACTATAAATTACTTTCAAAAATGCTCAATGTTATTTTCCTTAAGATGATCTCAATTTTATATTACCATCCTCCTAAACACTTGTTACAATTTAATATCATCATATAGTAATTTTAACAGTATAATATCATCATATTGTAATTTGAAATCAAATATATAACCAGAATAAACTCAATCAATTTCTCTAATATTATGTACATAGTCTATAAGTCATCAGATTAAGCTGCCCCTAATGCCATGGCATGTCAGTGGCTCTCCTTGCACTTCAGTTTATAATTGTAACTACCAATATCTATGTAAAATTGCAATGAAAATAAATTTACTTAACGTATCAATTTCAAATGGATAAACTTTTTTTTTTTTTTTCAACAAGTCGGCCGTCTCCCACCGAGGCAGGGTGACCCAAAAAGAAAGAAAATCCCCAAAAGAAAATACTTTCATCATCATTTAACACATTCACCTCACTCACACATAATCACTGTCTTTGCAGAGGCGCTAAGATACGACAGTTCAGAAAATCCCTCCAAACCGCCAATATCTCAAACCCCTCCTTTAACCCTTAAACGGTCCAAACGTATATATACGTTAGTACTGCTACTGCCCCAAACGTATTTTTACGTTTTATTTTTCCTGCCTCCAAATTTGGCACGATTGGCCTGAGATGCCTGGTCAGCATAGAATGGGTCTTAACACTCAGTGTGCGCCATATTAAAAAAATCTGGGACCACTTGGTACCTTGTGGGAGCACCAGGTAAATTGAGCGCCAGCTAGAGCAAACACTGCGGCAAACACCAAAGATTCACTGATGTCATGTCATGTCATTAACACTCCCCTTTGAAGTGGAAAGTGATGTCGGCAGGCTGGCTGGCCAGCTGGCTGCCTGCCTGAATGCCCACCTGGCTGGCAACCAGCTGGTTGGTCACCTGGCTGGCAACCAGCTGGTTGGTCACCTGGCTGGCCAGCAGCTGGCTGGTCAGCTGGGTACCTGATTGGCTGTCTATCTCTGTCTGTCTGTCTGTATCTATCTGTCTCTGTCTCTATCTCACAGGAACACATACGTAAATACAATTATACATAGTGTAAATTACCTAGGATAACTAAAAAATCAAGACAAAGTGATATAATGCACTTGTGATCTGCGTAATACCAGTTGGTTTATGAGCTACTCTCTGAGACAAGCAGACAGAAAGACAGACACACAGACAGACAGAAAAACAGACACACAGACAGACACAGGCTGGCAGGCCAGCTGGCTGCCTGCCTGCCTGGCCACCTGGCTGGCAAGCAGCTGGTTGGCCACCTGGCTGGCCAGCAGCTGGCTGGTCAGCTGGGTATCTGATTGGCTGTCTATCTCTGTCTGTCTGTATCTTTCTGTCTCTGTTTCTATCTCACAGGAACACATACGTAAATACAATTATACATAGTGTAAATTACCTAGGATAACTAAAAAAATCAAGACAAAGTGTTATACTGTGCTTGTGATCTGCGTAATACCAGTTGGTTCATGAGCTACTCTCTGAGACAAGCAGACAGAAAGGAGATGACACACAGGCAGACAGAAAGACAGACACACAGACAGACAGATACAGACAGACAGACAGGTTTGCATAACAAATAAAGGAAAGCTGTGTAAACTCTCAAATGTCATCACTGTAATTACTGGACTGATAAGAAGAGATAAGACTACAGCTCACCCTTCGTGAAATGTCACCAGTCTTCATTAGTGGAGATCAGATGAGATAAGGCAGCGATGCTTCAAGGGAACTTTTATTATTATTATTATTATTCACTATTATTATTATTATCATCATTATTATTCACTATCATTATTATTATTATGCACTATCATTATTATTATTATACTTCGAGTACAATTTCAGTACCTAATATTAGTGTCAGAACACACATTGGCTATGAAATCACAAGAACTACTATAAATTGTGATTATGAGAACATAAAAATTATATAAAATAATAAAAAAAGTTGAAAAAAAAGGTAGATCGGCAACGATTCTGCAAGCGGCAGGACTCCTGTTGCTGTCAGGTGAGCATCCAGTGCCAACTTCTCCACCTCATATCTCGGTAACTACTGACCCAAATTTTTTTTTTTATCCTATAACACTTAAAAAAAATGTGCTCTTTATTTCTATAATTTTTTTTTTTTCAAAAGATTCAGGGCACTGGGCGAGCTAACGTAAATATACGTGTGGACCGTTTAAGGGTTAACCCTTTGACTGTCGGAGGCCCCATTCTGAAACTGTCATTCTATGTCGGAAAATTTGGGAAAAAAAAATAAATTATTTTTTCTTATGAAATGATAGAGAATCTTTTCCCGATTGTAATGACACCAAAAGTATGAAATTTGATTAAAAACTTACGGAATTACGCTCTCGCAAAGTTAGCGATGTCAGTGATATATACGCATCGGCGATTTCGCCGACTTTGAGCCCTATTTTAGGCCAATTCCATTGGGACAGTCGATCAAACTCATAGCTATTTCTTTAGAACTCCATTTCGTCTATCGATTGAGTACAAGAAATCACCAATTCACCGATTTCAACTACCCAATAAAGTGGTCAGAAAATGGCAATTTCGCCAATTTCATGCAAAATATAAAAGATGTCAATTTCAAAATAGGGTCCAGAATAAAAATGCAGACATCCCTAGCACTAAAATAAGATGTTATCTGTTCATTAGTCATGTCTTTAGGCCCCTCTTACATTACTCTTGCTTTCTATTTTGATTTTTTATTCATACAAAAAATAGAAGATTTATTGTTATGCAGACTATTGCATTATTGTAAAAACTGTATAAATAATATCTGTGCACTTGTGAAAGAATATTAGACTCACCAGTTGATGTGTATTTGACGCATGGTGTGATTTGTTTACTTTTGAACATTGGCAAAAATCGAACATTTCCGCTACTTTGAGCTCAATTTCAAGATCGTTTACATCATGAAACTAATAAAAATCATCTCTATTCCTGTAATATGTTTCCCATTCTATCAAATGAGACCATGAAAAAGAGAATACAACCATAAATACTATACGAAAACACACCTCAAAGACGGCGTTTTAATTAAAAAAAACGGTCGGAGTTTTTTTTTTCTCATTTTGTACTGCTTGCTGCAGGATTTTTTTTATACTGCGCACACTGACCACACAGACCCATTCTCTCACATGTGGGCCTACCAGCTTTCTCCTGCTTGATTTGAGGCCGCTAGAATTTAGGCGTATAAATACGTCCGAAACATTGGCTCGTAAGACGTAAATATACGTCCGAAACAGTCAAAGGGTTAAAGTGCAGGCATTGTACTTCCCATTTCAAGGACTCAAGTCCAACTAAATAAATTAACTGGTTTCCCTGAATCCCTTCACTAAACATTACCCTGCTCACACTCCAACAGCTCGTCAGGTCCAAAAAACCATTTGTCTCCATTCACTCCTATCTAATACGCTCACACATGCTTACTGGAAGTCCAAGCCCCTCGCCCACAAAACCTCCTTTACCCCCTCACTCAAACCTTTTCGAAGACAACCCCTACCCCGCCTTCCTTCCCCTACAGATTTATACACTCTCCAAGTCATTCTACTTTGATCCATTCTCTCTAAATGACCAAACCACCTCAACAACCCCTCTGACAAATACTTTTAGTAACTCCACACCTTCTCCTAATTTCCACACTCCGAATTTTCTGCATAATATTTACACCACACATTACCCTTAGACATGACATCTCCACTGCCTCCAGCCTCCTCCTCTCTGCAGCATTTGCAACCCATGCTTCACACCCATATAAGAGTGTTGGCACCACTATACTTTCGTACATTCCCTTCTTTGCCTCCATGGATAACGTTTTTTGTCTCCACAGATGCCTCAACGCACCACTCACCTTTTTTCCTTCATCAATTCTATGGTTAACCTCATCCTTCATAAACCCATCCGCTGACACGTCAACTCCCAAATATCTGAAAACATTTACTTCTTCCATAATCCCTCTCTAATGTGATATCCAATTTTTTTTTTATTTAAATCGTTTGATACCCTCATCACCTTACTCTTATCTCTGTTCACTTTCAACTTTCTACCTTTACACACCCTCCCAAACTCATCCACTAACCTTTGCAACTTTTCTTTAGAATCTCCCATAAGCACAGTATCATCAGCAAAAAGTAACTGTCAACTCCCATTTTGCATTTAATTCCCCATAATTTAGTCCTACCCCTCTCTCCAACACCCTAGCATTTACTTATTTTACAACCCCATCTATAAATATATTAAACAACCATTGTGACATTACACATCCCTGTCTAAGACCTACTTTTACCGGGAAGTAATCTCCCTCTCTCTTACACACCCTAACCTGAGCCTCACTATCCTCATAAAAACTCTTTACAGCCTTCAGTAACTTACTACCTATTACATACACTTGCAACATTTGCCACATTGCTCCCCTATCCACTCTATCATATGCCTTTTCTAAATCCATAAATGCAATAAAAACTTCTCTACCTTTATCTAAATACTGTTCACATATATGCTTTACTGTAAACACTTGATCTACACATCCCCTACCCACTCTAAAGCCTCCTTGCTCATCTGCAATCCTACTCTCTGTCTTACCTCTAATTCTTTCAATAATAACCCTGCCATACACTTTACCTGGTATACTCAGTAAACTTCTTCCCCTATAATTCTTACAATCTCTTTTATCCCCCTTCCCTTTATATAACGGAACTATACATGCTCTCTGCCAATCCCTAGGTACCTTCCCCTCTTTCATACATTTATTAAACAAAAATACCAACCACTCCAACACTATCCCCCCCCCCCTGCTTTTAACATTTCTGTCATGATCCCGTCAGTTCCAGCTGCTTTACCCCCTTTCATTCTACGTAATGCCTCACGCACCTCCCCCATACTCACATCCTGCTCTTCTCCACTCCTAAATGCTGTTGTACCTCCCTGGCCAGTACATGAAATTACCGCCTCCCTTTTTTCATTGACATTTAAAAGTTCCTCAAAATATTCCCGCCATCTACCCAATACCTCAAGCTCCCTATCTACTAACTCCCCTACTCTGTTTTTAACTGCCAAATCCATTCGTTCATTAGGCTTTCTTAACTTGTTTATCTAACTCCAAAATTTTTTCTTGTTTTCAGCAAAATTTCTTGACAGAGCCTCTCCCACTCTTTCATCTGCTCTCCTTTTGCACTCTCTCACCACTCTCTTCACCGTTCTTTTACTCTCTATATACTCTGCTCTTCTATTAACACTTCTGTTTTGTAAAAACCTCTCATAAGCTACCTTTTTCTCTTTTATCACACCCTTTACTTCTTCATTCCACCACTTACTCCTCTTTCCTCCTGCACCCACCCTCCTATAGTCTCAAACTTCTGCCCCACATTCTAATACTGCATTTTTAAAACTATCCCAACTCTCTTCAACCCCCCCACTACTCCTACTTGCACTAGCCCACCTTTCTGCCAATAGTTGTTTATATCTCACCCTAACTTCCTCCTCCCTTAGTTTATATACTTTTACCTCTCTCTTACTTGCTGTTGCCATTTTCTTTTTGTCCCATCTACCTTTTACTCTAACTGTAGCTAAAACTAAATAATGATCCGATATATTCGTTGCCCCTCTATAAACATGCACATCCTGAAGCCTACCCATCAACCTTTTATCCACCAATACATCATCTAACAAACTACTTTCATTACGTGCTATATCATACCTTGTATACTTATTTATCTTCTTTTTAATAAAATATGTATTACTTATTACCAAAACTCTTTCTACACATAGCTCTATTAACGGTTCCCCATTTACATTCACCCCTGGCACCCCAAATTTACCTACTACTCCCTCCACAACATTTTTACCCACTTTAGCATTAAGATCCCCAACCACAAGTACTCTCTCATTTGGTTCAAAACTCCCCATGCACTCACTCAACATTTCCCAAAATCTTTCTCTCCTCTACACTTCTCTCTTCTCCAGGTGCATAACACTTACTATAACCCACTTTTCACATCCAACCTTTATTTTACTCCACAAAATCCTTGAATTTAAACATTTATACTCCCTCTGCCATAACTGATTATTCAACATTATTGCCACTCCTTCTTTAGCTCTAATTCTATTTGAAACTCCTGACCTAATCCCATTTATTTCTCCCCACTGAAACTCTCCTACCCCTTTCATCTTTGTCTCACTTAAAGCCAGGACATCCAGCTTCTTTTCATTCATAACATCTACAATCATCTCTTTCTTATCATTCGCACAACATCCACGCACATTCAGACATCCCACTTTGACGGTTTTCTTCTTTTTAGTAAATCTATACAGGAAAAGGGGTTACTAGCCCATTCTTCCCGGCATTTTAGTTGACTTTTACATCAAACATGGCCCAAAGAGGAAAGATTCTTATTCCACTTCCCCATGGATATGAAAGGAAAAGAAATGAGAACAAGAACTATTAAGATAAAATCAAAGAAAACTCAGATGAGTGTGTATACATAAATGTGTATATGTATGTGTATTGTGACCTAAGTGTAAGTAGAAGTAGCAAGACATACCTGAAATCTTGCATATTTATGAGACAGAAAAAAGACATCAGCAATCCTACCATCATGTAAAACAAATAGAGGCTTTCGTTTTACACTCACTTGGCAGGACAGTAGTACCTCCTTGGGTGGTTGCTGTCTACCAACCTACTACTGTCACTGTTACCTCCACCTAAATTTCACCATAATATCTATATATTCATGACATTACTTTCATGGCTTTATGTGCATGAAATTAAAATTCTTTACAGTATATTATTAAGTCAGTTTCTTTTATTGCTAAATCCAAACTTCTTAAGTACTAATCTAAATATCTAATAGTCACAGTTACAATCAAGATGTTACACATTATTATTAGTTTTACTACTGTAAATATTTTCCAAATTGCACTGTTTTTACAAACTTAAAGTTCAACATTTGTACATACATGTACAGTGGACCCTCAGTTTTCGTTGAAAATTCTTTCCAGAATGCTGATCAAGTGCCGTTACCGAACGAATTTGTTCCCATAAGGACAAATGTAAATTAGATTAGTCGTTTCAGACCCCAAAAATATACTTACAAAAGCTCTTACAAAAATACACTTACATAATTGTTCGAGTTTTTAGGTGAACGAAAACCGAAGGTCCACTGTACTTAGTTATGCTCAAAATGATGTGCCTATTACAGATTTTACAGGAGCACTGTACTCATCAAATTGTAATTCATTTATAAAATCAATACACAGCTTGTAGAGTCGTTAATACAAAAAGGTATCATTGCTGTTTTTGCTACAATACAGTAAATGTTAGATTTAAAATACCATGTGCATTATCATCGTTATATTACCATACAATCAAAAGTGGAAAAATTAATTCAACTAGATTTTAAAAATAACAAACTCACCATTGTCATATCTCTAATTAAGCTAATAATTAGATCGGCTTGCTTTTGTGTAGCCGAGCCTTGGAGCCACCAGCGAGGGGAACTGGCTGTAGGTGTGGGCATAGTTGTAGCGAGTGTCACTGATGTCACTCCACCTTTGCCTTGGGACATTACTGATTTACTTCCTTCACTACCCTTTGTCTTAAGTTGAACTGTCAGTGCCTTAGCAATCACAGCCAGGAATACATCAAGAATACCCTGTCTGAACATTAAAATACACTATTAGATTTACATATTCTGTACATATACAGAAAACCTGAAAAGTAAAGTTCAATACATTGATACATTTCATTTGCAGCAAATCCTACAAATATTAAATCAAATAAGTTTTGTATTTTTAATTTGCTATTTACATTTTTTTTATGAACCTGTGTCTTTTATGAACTATAAACATGATTGATCCCTTGAGTAGGAAATGATAATAATAGATATAGTGGAAAGTGCAAATAAGAAAGAGACCAAATTACAATACATGCCTCGGTAAAAATGTACCAGTGAAAAATAATTATAGAATGAGTAAGAAAATACAAAACTATACACGTTAGAGAAAAGATAAGATGGGTAAACAGGATAGGTAAATGTTCAAGATACTGAAAGAGCAGAGTACCAAATGTAACTATAACTGCAGAGCACCAAGTGTAACTATAGTTGCAGAGCACCAAGTGTAACTACAGCTCCAAAGCACCAAGTGTAACTATAGTTGCAGAGCACCAAGTGTAACTAAAGCTGCAGAGCACCAAGTGTAACTACAGCTGTAGAGCATCAAGTGTAACTACAGCTGCAGAGCACCAAGTGTAACTATAGTTGCAGAGCACCAAATGTAACTATAGCTGCAGAGCACCAAGTGTAACTATAGCTGCAGAGCACCAAGTGTAACTACAGCTGTAGAGCATCAAGTGTAACTACAGCTGCAGAGCACCGAGTGTAACTACAGCTGCAGAGCACAAAGTATAACTACAGCTGCAGAGCACCAAGTGTAACTACAGATAAAAAATTCATAAGTCAGAGAAAAGGTACCCTCCGTTATTTGCCCCTAATAATTTGCACTCTGCTTACCACGACCATTTCACTGCTCTCATAACTAAAGCTAACTGATGCTCTCCTTTACTTACTGTTACTTCAGTGCTTTCATGACAGGCTACCTAGTGTCCCCCCTTGCTGTACTCCAATTACAATGCTTGCATGACTGAGGGTAACTGATGCCTTTACTTACTAC
>WNWK01047326.1:0-13974 GCA_009830355.1 Cherax destructor | reverse complement strand
ACCCACAGTCTTTTTCCCAATTCTGCTCATGTTGTGACCCACACAGTCTTGTTCTTCAATTCTGCTCATGTTGTGACCCACACAGTCTTGCTCTTCAATACTGCTCATGTTGTGACCCAAAAGTCTTGTTCTTTCAATTCTGCTCATGTTGGACCCACAATCTTGTTCTTCAATACTGTTCATGTTGTGACCCAAAAGTCTTGTTCTTCAATTCTGCTCATTTTGGACCCACACAGTCTTGTTCTTAAAATACTGCTCATGTTTGCCCCACAATCTTGTTCTTCAATACTGCCATGTTGTGCCCCCACAAACAGTCTTGTCCTTCAATTATGGTCATGTTTGACCCCCAGTCTTGTTCTTCAATACTGCTCATGAATCATTTTGTGCCCCTCAGGGGAAAAAGGGCGCCTCAATACTGTTTACAGCTGTCACTGTTGTGCCCAAATTTTTCTAAATGCCAAAACATTCTAAAAATTTTCAAGACAGGCGAAGTGCCCATTGAATATTTTAAAAATGGAGGAAATTAAAAAACGTTTAAAGGGATAAAGAAACGTAAAAAGGTTAGAGAAACGTTAAAAAGGGGTTGAGAAATGTTCATGGTGATAGATAAAGGTTAAAGGGGGTTAAGGAAACGTTCAAGGGCTAGAAAACCTCGAAGTGAGGCTGACTGAACACCGGGACGCAAAACACTTTTTTAAAAGCATTACCCACAAAATAGAGCCCCGTTGAGAAAATTGGGAAATTCCAAGAACACTTGGACAATTTCCAAAACCAAAGACGAGTTTACAAGAGACAGTATCACAAAAGACAGTATACAAAAGACAGTATCAAAGGGCAGTATCACAAAAGGAAGTATCGAGACAGTATCACAAAAACAGTATAAAAAGAGACAGTAACAAGAACAGTATCGAGACGATATCACAAGAGACAGTATCCCCCCGAGACGGGGATCACAAAAGACAGTATCACAAAAACAGTATCACGAGACAGATCACAAAAAGACAGTATCACAAGAGACAGTATCACAAGGGCAGTATCACAAAGGGCGAGTATCCCGAGACCAGTATCACAAGGAAGAATATCACAAAGAAGAAAAAAGGGGGGTATCACAAGAGACGGGGGAACAAAGACAATTAAAAAAGAGACAGTATAAAAAGAAAGTATTCCAAGGAAGTATCACAAAAGACAGTATCACAAGAGACAGTATCCAAAAGACAGTATCACAAGAGACAGTATAAAAAGGGGACGAGTATAAAAAGAGACAGTATCCCCAAAAGACAGTATAAAAAGAGACAGTATCACAAGAGAAGGGGTATAAAAAAGACAGTATCACAAGAGACAGTATAACAAGAGACAATATAAAAAGAGACAAATATCACAAAAACCCCCATAACAAAAGGGAGTATCACAAGAGACAGTATCCCCCAAAAGACAGTATAACAAGAGACGAGTATCAAAAAAAAAGAGAAATTTAAAATTAAAAAAGAAAAAACAAAGAAAAATCACAAAAGAGAGTATCACAAAAAAAAAGAGACAGTATAAAAAAAAAACGAGGATATCAAAAAGGGGTTCACAAGAGACAGTATAACAAGAGACTAATATCACAAGAGACGAGTACCAAAAAGAAAAAAAGAATAAAAAAAACAGTATCAAAAGAGACAGTATAAAAAGAGACAGTTGAAAAAATTAAAGAGACAGTATCACAAGAGACGAGTATCACAAGAGACGAGTATCACAAAGACGAAATATCACAAGAGACAAAATATCCCCAAAAAAGGTATAACAAGAGACAGTATAACAAAAGACAGTATCCAAAAAAGTATCACAAGGACGAGATCCAAGAGACGAAATATCACAAGAAGAAAAAAAGAGAAATATCCAAAAGACATTATAAAAAGGGAAATCCAAGAGACAGTATAACAAGAAAACGGGGTATCACAAGAGAAAAAGTATAAAAGAGACGAGTATCACAAGAAAAAATATCACAAAAACAGTATCACAAGAGACAGTATCAAAGAGACAGTATAACAAAAACAGTATCACAAGAGACAGTATCACAAGAGACGAGTATCACAAGAGAAGTACCACAAGAGACAGTAAACAAGAGACGTGTATCAAAAAGAGAGTATCACAAGAGACAGTATAACAAGAGACAAATTCACAAGAGAGAGTCCCACAAGAGACGAGTATCACAAAAACGAGTATAACAAGAGACAGTGTAACAAGAGAGAGTATCACAAGACACGATTATCCAAAAGAGAGTATCACAAAAAAGTATAACAAGAGACAGATCACAAGAGACGAGTATCACAAGAGACGAGTATCACAAGAGAGAGTATCACAAAAACAATCACAAGAGACGAGTATCAAAAAAGACAGATCACAAGAGACAATATCACAAGAGACAGTATCACAAGAGACAGTATCACAAGAGACAGTATAACAAGAGACGAGTATCACAAGAGAATATCACGAGACGAGTATCACAAGAGACAGTATCAAAAAGACAGTATAACAAGAGAAAAACATGAGACGAGTATCACAAAAGACAGTATAAAAGAGACGAGTATCACAAGAGACAGTATCACAAAGACAGTATAACAAGAGACAGATACAAGAGACAGTATCAAAGAGACAGTATCACGAAACAGTATCACAAGAGACAGTGTAACAAGAGACAGTATCACAAAAAAGTGTAAAAGAGACAGTATCACAAGAGACAGTATCACAAGAGACATTTAAAAGAGACAGTGTAACAAGAGACAGTATCACAAGAGACGAGATCCAAGAGACAGTATCAAAGAGCAGTTTAACAAGAGACAGTTTAACAAGAGACAGTATAACAAGAGACGAGTATCACAAGAGACGAGTATCACAAGAGAGAGATCACATGAGGGGTTAAAAGAGACAGTATAACAAAAACAGTATAACAAGAGACAGTGTAACAAGAGACAGTATAACAAGAGACATTTAACAAGAGACAGTATAACAAGAGACGAGTCAAACATGAGACGGGTATAACATGTTTTTGGAGTAAGAAGAACAAAAAACAGGTTCTCTCGCTAAGGGTAAACTGAGAGAAACTTCAGCAGTTGATTTTATAACAAAGATGCGTTATTGTGACGTCCTTCAACACGTATCCGCCATCATAGTCTATCCGGAGTCTACCTGAGGGTGTTCCGGGGTCGCCCCCGGACCCGGTCCACGACCCCCGGGAAATTCGGGGCCACCAACCAGGTTTACGCCGGCAGCGTAATCCAGCGTACGAACCGCATCCCAGCTGATCACTTACCGCTTTTATATACACAACTCTTATTTTTTTTTTGACGCAACCTTAAGATTTTGTATGATGTTACGGAAAGCATTCAGAAGCTAAAAAAAGATCCTCAGTCCCCCTTATAAGACGTCCATCAGAACTATCGTGACGTACGCTGCACAGGCCAGTAAGCCACACTTAATAAAAAAAATGGAAGGGGGATAATAAAGAGGAGAGGGAACGCAAACAAGAACAACAACAGTGGCAAAATTATTCATTCTTGAAAAAGTTACATAGGAAAATTAACAAAGATCTGGGACCCTCGCTGTGATGTGAAGGGAAATGAATGATGTTTCCCAGGAGACAACACGAACTGAATGATGTCCTTGGGGACAAACAACTGAATGATGTTCTTGGAGAAAAACGAACTGAATGATGTCCTGGAGACAACACGAACTGAATGATGTTCGGAGACAACACGAACTGAATGATGCGGGAGACAACACGAACTGAATGATGTTATGGAGACAAAAAGAATGATTTTCATGGAGACAAAGAACTGAATGATGTTCAGGGAGACAACACGAACGAATGATTTTTTATAGAGACAAACGAATTGAATGATTTTCATAGAGACAACACGAACTGAATGATTTTCTTTGGAGAAAACACGAACTGAATGTTTCCGGAGACAACACGAACTGAATGATGTTCTTGGAGACAACACGAACTGAAGATGTTCTTGGAGACAACACGAACTGAATGATGCATAGAGAAACACGAACTGAATGATGTTCATAGAGACAACACGAACGAATGATGTTATGGAGACAACAGAACTGAATGATTTTCGGAAAAAAAAGAACTGAATGATGTCCTTGGAGACAACACGAACTGAATGATGTTCTTGGAGACAACACGAACTGAATGATGTTCAGGGGAACAACAGAACTGAATGATGTTCTTGGAGACAACACGAACTGAATGATTTTCTTGGAGACAAACGAACTAATGATGTTTTTTGGAGCAAAGAACTGAATGAGTTCATGGAGAAAAACGAACTGAATGATGTTCTTGGAGACAAACAAACTGAATGATGTTTTTGGGAACAAACGAACTGAATGATGTTCATGGAGACAACAGAACTGAATGATGTTTTGGGGAAAAAACTGAATGATGCAGGAAAAAGAACTAATGATGTTTTTGGAGACAAAGAACTGAATGTTTTCATAGACAAACGAACTGAATGATGTTAGGGAGAAACAGAACAAATGTTTTTGGAGACAACACGAACGAATGATGTTCTGGAGACAACAGAACTGAATGATGTTCATGGAGACAAAGAACTGAATGATGTTCTTGGAGACAACACGAACTGAATGATTTTCTTGGAGACAAACGAACTGAATGATGTTCATAACAACACGAACTGAATGATGTTCTTGGAGACAACACGAACTGAATGATGTTCGGTAAAACAGAACTGAAAGTTCAGGGAGACAACACGAACTGAATGTTGTTCATGGAGACAAACGAACTCAATGATGTTCATGGAGACAACACGAACTCAATGGCATGGAGTCAACACTGAGGATTACTTTATTTTACAAAGAGGCATTAAACCCATAACACAGTTCTTGAAAAGGGGAATTCAGGTTTGACCCGAGGAACTGTCCCCTTGGGGGGACAACATTTCCAAAAATATCAAAGGGGAACAAGAAGGGGAGGAGGAAATGGGCCAGTAAAACTGATTCATTATCACACAAACAAGTCTGTCACTGAAAAAAAGAAGAGCGAGTAAGATTAAAGAGCCGCGGGCCCTTTCGGTACAGACCTTTAATTTCCTTGTGAGTGAGACTGGAGAAAAAGTTACAAAGAGAGACAGACAAAAACGAGGCTGCAAAAGGGCAGAAACTGCGAAGAACCGATGAAATTATGGGGAAAATGCAATGAGTAAATAGAAGTAGAATGTACATAAGATATGCTATACGTAATATTGTTAGTGTGAGGCAACAGAGGGAAAATGTCACTTTAACCAGATGTGCAGAGCAACAGAGGATGCTGGGAAAAAATACAGAGCCCCGGGGTGCATCAGGAAGAAGAAGAGAATAAAAGGAAAGATGAGCTAACTCGAGAATGTTAAATATCAGAAAGTTAAAATATCCAAAATTTCCAAAGTAACATAAGGAAAATGACGGTAAAGGATCAGGTTATAAAGAAAAGGTAAGAAAGAAGCACTGGCAATGTGAACGACTGGGAAGTACATAAAGATTTTTATCAGCAGATTTATGAAGGTATTGAGGATAACTCGGGAGTGTGGTGGATGTAGACAACTTTACCTTCTACAAACCCTAAATATAATGAAAAAAAAAATATATAATTCGTGCCGAATAGGAAAAAACTTGCGATTTTGGCTTAAATAGCGAAGCTCTTCTGCCGAATAAGGCAAGCGAAAATTTGTTTGCAAATTTCCCAAAAATCTTTCCCTGAACCTAACAAAAAAGATATATTTCATTTTGTTTGTTTATTACTAAATTATTGTAAACTTATCTAAGATATATTTAGTTGGATTAAGCTAAATTAAATTGCGCTTGTTATAATAAGGTTAGGTAAGTTTTCTCCATGGGGAAGTGGAACAGAATTCTTCCTCTGTAAGCCATGCGTGTCGTAAGAGGCGACTAAAATGCGGGAGCAAGGGGCTAGTAACCCTTCTCCTGTATATATTACTAAATATAAAAGGAGAAACTTTCGTATTTCCTTTTGGCCACCCTGCTTCGGTGGGAAACAGCCGACATGTTGAAAGAAGAAGTTTTCTAAGGTTCTTTGATAAAAAAATTTTTAATTATTACATTAATATAAATGAAAAATATATCTCTAAACGTATAAAGAAAATTTTAGAAAGGATATAATTTTAAACGAGTTCTTGCATTGACCAGTTTTTTCCTATTCGGCACGAATATATAATATAAAGGTGCTGGATTCAACCAAGACAGCGGTACTAAAATCGTCAACGAGGGTACTGAGAGACTGCTCCCCGACCAAGGAAAAGGAAAAGGCTTCTCCCGTATTCAAACAAGAGAGACGACAGGAGGCACTGAAAGACAGGTCAGTGTCACAGATATTTTTATTTTAGCAAAGTGATGGAGAATATAGTGGAGAGACAAGAGGAGCCTCAGGAGATATTTTTTTCAGTTTAAACCAGCTCGGTTTCTGGGACGGGAAATTTTTTGGCCAACTCACTCGGTTCTATGAGAGAGAAATCAGGAAACGCAAGCATGAATGGACTGCATTTTATTGTATTGTAAGAAAGTTGTCTACACTTTTCCCATCCACAAACAAAAATCAACAGGCTGAAAGAAAAACAAAATCGATCAAGCTGACTGGGAAAAACCTGACAGACAATCAGTTTGTGACTTATGAAACGCTTTATTCAGGAAAATATTTAAATATTTTACATACACTAGTACAAGTTTGCACGATAGTTCTAAGAACATACATTTCTGAGGTATTTAACAATGGTACATTGTTAAACCTAGGAATACTCAAGAAAAAAAATAGTATAAATTATTTTCTTGGGCTCCATAATTTGCATAGGGAGAGCTGAAAATAAGAGAATGACAAGTGGATCCCCTAAAGAACGGACCTGGAACCTCATGATTCTTAACTGTGTATATATAAAGCGTCTTCCAGAAGGGATTGATTCTCAAGCACATGGTCGTTGAAGAAGTAAAACTAGGTATAAGAATAAGAACATAAGATTGATACAGATACCAGAGAGATCTGGACAGGTTACACAGGTGGTCAAACAAATGATTCCTAGATTCCAGAGAAAATGAAATGTAATGAAGATTAGGTAGGGATGAGGAAGGCCTGCAATTATCATTGAAAGATAGGGATACGAGAGTCAGCATCACCCTAACATATTACCAGAGCTGATTTGCATACCGCCGGCAGCCTATGCAGACTAGCTAATCTCTGAACAGCAGATTCAGAGATCGCAATAAACAAAAGTCCATCTTTACACGACGTGTATTATAGAATAAGGGGCTACAATGTAGACATATAGATTGAACACGCAGATAACCAAAGAAAATTCAAAGGTTTGCAAAAGAGACTCATTCAAAATAAAGAGGTATAAGCTGTGAGAAGAAGAGTAAAAGAGCTGAACCTGATGATCCTGGAGGAGAGGAGACAAGATCAAGTTTTCCCAATACTTATGAGAGGGTTGCACGTAGTGGAGAGGAACAGACTGCTGGAAGGAATAAGAGACGAATATGGAAAATATCGACAAACGGGAAACCCAAAAGGGGAGAGTAGAGCCTAGGTCTTTATTATTATGGCGGCAGCCAAATAGAATGAACTATATGAAAATGTGGTGAAGGAAAACACCATAACAGTTTTAAGAGTAGGACTTGAAGGCAATAATGCTGGTGATTGATGTTTGAGAGCCCGTGCCAAGAACTAAGAGTGAACCTCCGTTAATCCGGTTAATACAACCCGTTAACTAAACCCTCCCCACACACACAAACACATACACACACACACAAACACACACTCGGTTTAAAGCACACCCAGAACAAACCATTCCCTGCCCGACCCCTAAACCCCCAACCACTACCAGTGCAGAATTTTTCACAACACCTATCCAAGCCCTGACCCCCCTTCCTCTTGCTTTCATGCACCATCATACCCTATATCCAGTCCTTCCTGACACAGAGACAACAATCAAGAGAACAGGACCACAAAACCCGAGCACAATAACAGAAAGGAAAGTGTCGTATATTAATGTAGAGAGGATAACTAATAAAAGCGATGAATATTGGGAGTGAATGGTCATTTCAAAGATAAACTCAGAGGTAATTACAGATGCGATATTTACAGGGGATATCAAATAATGGGAAAGAAGAGGAAACAAAGGCAGGAGTAACACTTCTGATCAGGAACCAGTGGGTTTTAAATAAACGGAATAATCGGAGAGGGGTCGAATGAATATATAACAGACACCAGAACTGGGGGACCAAGGTGATGATAGCAGTGATGTACATCATACCACTCAACAGCAGGAGACAGAGACAGGAATATGAGAACAACAGGGCAATGGTTCCCAAACAGGAGGAGCAAACACCACATGGTCAAAGCAAAACTACTT
Organism: Cherax destructor; assembly: GCA_009830355.1. NCBI lineage: Eukaryota > Metazoa > Arthropoda > Malacostraca > Decapoda > Parastacidae > Cherax > Cherax destructor. The sequence continues at coordinate 5,569 of WNWK01047326.1, read as the reverse complement.
ATCAGAAGACTTCAACCAAAAGGAAATAGACGGGAAAGTCGGGAGCCAGGGAAGACTGCAACCGTAATTGGGCGAGTTCAGTTAGGTGACCCACAGAGAGAGACAGACAGACAGATACACACACAAAGGTACAATGCGTTGCAAAGGTTTGAAACGAAACTAGTCTCGAAGCTACGGGTATGTTTACGAGAAGAAGGGTAAAAAGTGACACTAAACATGCTAATTAGAGAAGTGGCAGGATGGACAAGGGAAAGTCCGTTCTAGAGGTGGCAATCAGGTACAAAGGTCACAGCTGGAATTTTAAAAACACAGATAAGTCACTGGGATGCTAGGAAATACTTCTTCAGCCTTAGAGGGAGGAAGTGGAAAGACCTAGACAGCGAAGTGGTAGAGGCAGGATCCATAAAGTTAAGAAAAGCTTTGATTTGGCTCTCGGAGCCAGGAGAGGAAATCCAGTAGTTGACGGGGGAGAGGGAATGCCCAGAAGCGAGACTCGACCTCTGCAACTACAAACAGTTTGAGAAAACCTAAGTGAGTACACAAGGGGGAACGTATTCATGCAAACACAAAAGGTCACCAACCCTGTCTCTCCGGCCACGCTGCCCCATTGTTAAGAGAACTGTACCAGCCTCGGGGGTTATTTGTACATTACAGGAGGGGCCCCCCAAAGGGTTTTACACTCACTCACTTACTCAGAGGAAGGGTGAGGGGGAGAGACAAGAGGAGGGGGACACACACAGAGGAGAGACACACACAGAGTGAGAGACACACACAGAGTGAGAAAAACAGAGTGAGAGAAAACACATAGTGGGGACACACACAGAGTGAGAGACACACACAGAGTGAGAGACACACAAAGGAGAGACACACACAGAGGAGAGTCAGTGAGATATATAAGAGGGACAGAAGAAAAGAAGAGTCAGAAGGGAGAGACAAGAGAAAAAGAGAACACAGGAAAGAGAGGAGAGACACAGGAGAGTAATATGGGAGTACACAAAAAAGAAAGGCAGCAACCTAACGGTTGATGCAAGACTACAAGAAGTTCTAAATACCGTTAGGTCTTCACAAAACCCTTTAACATTAGGCCTTTCTCTCACCCTCCAGTCTTAACATCTCACTATTTTAAACCCGTCTAGATTTTAAAAATTGCATTAATTTGAATACAACGCTGAGCTCCCGTTCCCACTTTTTCACCCACCTCAGACGGGGGATGAGGCACCAGTGGTTAAAATATAATAAAATGTTACCATTACCCAGACTTCCCGATTTCCGGAAATAAGGCAGGTATGTAAGACGTATAAGAGGATTTTTCCCAAGCAGTTGTAGCGTTACGTTAGTAAACAACTGCTGAAGCGTAACCCAAACCCTACCCTTGACCCTGACCCTTGACCCTGACCCTGACCCTTATGAGCATTTACGGCCCCGGCCGATTTTCCAACTCTTGTGGAGTTTCAGCTGTGAAGAAGAAAATGTTGGGTTAAAATTTTTAAATAAAATTTACAGAAAAATAAAACAAATTACATTTTTCCAAACAGAGGTCTGCTAGAGAAGTCAAAAAGGACGTCATTCAGAAAGATTACACAGATCTCAAAACATGGTGTTAAAGAGGGTCAGAGGATAAGTCATGGGGGTGGAGGGAGAATGATGGGGAGAGAGAGAAAAAAAATGAATGAAAGAATACATTAAAATGCGGGACATTTTTTTTTTTATAAAATTTAAATAAAAAAAATATATTTTAGTTAATAGTCATCCTGTTATCTATTTGAAAGTGCTCAAAGATCCACTGATAGATCGCCATGACGTTTTGATCATGTCTGTGTTCTAGAGCAGCTGCTCGGGATTTTTTGTCTATAAAAAATTTTTTTTGGGTAATTTTTTTTTTTGAGTTGGGAAATTTTCTCCATACATTTTTTGGGTATTGATAGTAGTGCATATTAAATTATCAGAGGCAGAATATTACCACTGGATTAGTATGAGGACCATTTTTTTTTAAAAAAAATTTGGGGGGATATTTTGTATTACCCAGAGGTCACCATAATGGTTTTACCCAGGGATGTTCCCTTTGACTGTACGATATTTTTCCTTGTGGTCCATGCTGTTATAACATTGGCCTCGCCATAGGAAAGGATAAATTCGTAATAGGGGGAACTTGAGAATTACATCTTGATTATTGTCGATATTTCAAAGATAATTGGGGACGAATCAGATTAGATTTTTTTAAATAAAAAGTCACCTAAAATTGCATAGTAGTGACAGATATCTATTAATTATATAAAAATCTAATAAGATTTTTTTAGTTATTTAGTTTGAAGATAAGGTATTTGATGACCGAGAAGATGTGGGGGACTGGTTGAGTGATAAGTGATTAAAATTCAGGTTAGTAAAAAGGGTGACCATGGTTTGCAAAGGAGGCAGACTGTATTTTATGACTGATTTTTTTATTTATTAATTTGTGGGATAACAGTTAGTACAGGGTGTGTTTTGGGGGTACCAGTTACGTACAGTGCTGTGTTGTGGGATACCAGTTACGTACAGTGTGTGTTTTTGGATACCAGTTACGTACAGGCTGTGTTTTTGGGGTACCAGTTACGTACAGTGCTGTGTTTGTGGATACCAGTTACGTACAGTGTTTGGTTTGGGATACCAGTTACGTACAGTTGTGTTTGGATAAAGTTACGTACAGTGCTGTAAGTTTGGGATAACAGAGAAGTGTGTTTGTGATACCAGTTACGTACAGGTTTTAAGCTTGTGGGGTAACAGTTACGTACAGTGCTGTGTTTGGGGATACAGTTACGTACAGTGCGTGTTGTGATACCAGTTATACAGTGTGTGTTTTTGGATACCCGTTACGTACAGGTTGTAAGCTTGTATACCAGTTACGTACAGTGTTTTGTTTTTGGGGTAACAGTTACGTACAGTGTGTAAGCTTTTGGATACCAGTTACGTACAGGTGTAAGCAGGATACCCGTTACGTACAGGCTGTGTTTTTGGGATACCAGTTACGTACAGTGTTTTAAGCTTGTGGGGGTAAAAAAATTACGTACGTGCTGTAAGTTGTGGGATACCCGTTACGTACAGTTCTGTGTTTGTGGATACCAGTTCGTACAGTCTGTGTTGTGGATACCAGTTGTACAGTGTTTTGTTTTTGGGATAACAGTTCGTACAGTGTTGTGTTTTTGGGTAACAGTTACGTACAGTGTTGTTTTGGGGTAAATTACGTACAGTGTGTTTGTGGGGTACCAGTTACGTACAGTGCTGTAAGCTTGTGGGGTACCAGTTACGTACAGTGTGTGTTTGGGATACCAGTTACGTACAGTGGTTTTTTGGGGTAACAAAAAGTTGTGGGATACAAAAGATACAGCAGTGCGCTAGCTTGTGGGCAACAAAGATACATACAGTGCTCATGTTATTTATGGCATACCATACCGACAAGTACAATAGCCAAAATTTTTTCCCCCTGAGCAACAAGCTTCTTCAGTCATACAGGTGAAAAACACTACGACCTCCCCCCTGGAGGGAGGTGGTCAGTTTTTAAAAACCAAAACACGGAAAAGCGGCCAGACTTTATACAAGAGAGGGGGAGAAAAGGCAGCTGGAGTTGAGTTACAGGTGAGCGTGGCTTTCTAATGGAATTATGAAATGCTCAACAGTTATTTAGCAAAGAAATTCGAAGAATTGACTGTACAAGATGTGATGTTTTTTGGGGCACAGCAACACCAGGGTATCTCGGCGCAAGGAAGTCTTCTGCAACTCCCTTTTCTAAACAACTGTTTAAATACTTACTTCACTAGTAAGTCACGCTCACCTGTGATCTCAACTCCAGTGTTTCATCTCACCTCATCAGATATAAAGGCTAGCCACATGCCCATACTTTAAGAAGACACTCCCCTCATGGGGAGCCACAGCGAGAAAGAAAGAAGATGACACCCCCCTACCCAGGGGGCCAATGCCGGGTCACCATTTGGAGAAGACCGGGGCCGGATTAGGGAACATACAACAACAACCCATACTTTACCCTCGATGATGATGATGACGGAGACCCTCGATGACGATGCCAGGAGTACCCGACGATGACCAAGATTGCTCACTACAGCATACTTTCCCCACTTCCTTTTTTATTATCCCCCCCTTCTTCTTCCCCCTGCCTGAGCCTAGTTTCAACCATGAAAACCCGCCTGCTGGGACTACAAGAGTCCGAAGTATCAAGATCTGCTGATGAAGGCCTAAGAGGAAGCCTGTGATGAAGATGCGAGCCAGAAGACACCCCCCCGGGGGGAGCCACAGCAAGAGAGAAGAAGTCACCACCCAGGGGGCCCCAAGAAAGAAGACAGAAGAAAGAAGATGCCCGACACCCCTACCCAGGGGGCCAATGCCGGGTCACCTTTTGGGAAAACCCCCAAACCGGTGGTACCGGCAAACCTACAAAAAACCCATACTTTAGACACTTTGTCAGACGTTAGGTGTTCAACACACCTCCAAAAAATCTCCTGAGTCGTTCTGGCACTCGGGCTGCGGCCTCAGTGCTAGGAAGGGCTAACTGCAATTTAAAAGTCACCGTCCCCCCGCCATAGGGCTGTAAACGGACATCACTTGTACCCAACTCTTGACACTCCTTCGGGGGGTCACTGCCGGGCACCCCATGGAGAAAACCGAGCCAGGTCCCGTCCTGGCAAACTTACATGAACAGAATATACTTTGGCTTTAGGGACTGACCACCCCCCACTGAGGGGGATTCATTTAAACACGTCAATAATAACCACTACTGTACCAGTGCTGTATTGACTAAAGAAGCTTGTTATTCAGGCGAAGATTACAACTATAAAAGACCCAGTGTTGCAAATGTGTCGAAATGTCTACTTTTGATATATTCGTCTTTTTAAATTGTCGGCAAGCCATACTTCAGCCATTTATTTGTTCATAAGTCTTAGTTTATTTTGGGAAAAGTTTATACAAAGCACAATACCTGGAGAGGGGAGAGCCAAGGAAAAATATAGCCGAGAGGGGGATATCTTATGAATTTACTCTGAATTTACTTTAATCCTTATTGTAGATAAAAAAACTTGACTGTACCCCCGCATTTACAAGCTTTAAAGTCACTAAAACAACCAAGAAAGAGAGATGTTTGGAAGATGGAAAGTCAGAGGAGGTGGTCGTCACGTTCAGGATGGAGGCACCTGGGACGGGCTCTGATAGATGTATTGGAACATATCGACATTTATGACTGCCCAGTGGGCCAGTGAAGTGATGGACAAAAAAGGGAGCATTATGGAATATTATTTTAGTTTTAGTTTGTTAAAAGGGTTTTGGGGGGCATTTACATTAGTCGTTAAATTATTATAATCAAAAAAAAAGCACTAAACCACAGGGGTCATACAGCACTGCAGGGTTTTTGCAGGATGGGGAGAATGGGTTTTAAGAGGGAGATGGATGATTGAGGGTATGGAGTGGCAGGACAGTGGAAGTAGGGGTAGAGGGTAAAGAGATCGAGGAGAAGGGGCTGAGGGAGGGCAGAGGTATAATCTTCAGAGTTTTGTAGTAAGTCGTTTCGTCAAAAGTCAACGAGAGAGCA
>WNWK01047325.1:0-13974 GCA_009830355.1 Cherax destructor | reverse complement strand
AAAAATCAATATTTTTATAGAATATTTCATATTTTTTTGAAAAATACATAAACATTAAAAAGCTCAGAAAATATGGTAAATCGTTTTTTTATTATTTTCGACGTTTTAGAGCGTTTGAGTGCTTTCGGGCAAAACTCTTTTTTAGTAAAATATTAGATTTTCACACTTTTAAATAGAATTTCTCGCAATTGAAATTTATGGAAAAGTAAGCAAAATTTTATGATTTTCTTTAGGAAGCTTACTCATAGGTATATTTTATCTAAAAAAATAGTTTTCAGAAAATCCTTGAAAATGCTTAATCGTCAAAAATGCAATAAAATAAGTTTTATAGCATTTTTGAATATTTATTAATTATTACATATTTTTAAAAATCCATTAAAAATCTATAAAAATCAATATTTTTATAGAATATTTCATATTATTTTCGAAAAATACATGAAACATTAAAAGCTCAGAAAAATGTGCTAAAATCGTATTTTATTGCATATTTTTTTAGAATAGTTTATTGAAAATACTGAACAAAACTCAAATTGCTAAAATCTTATTTTCATTCTATTCGACGTTTTAACGGTTTGACTTTTGACAAAAATCAATTTTTTAGTAATATTAGATTTTCACACTTTTAAATAGTTTATCTACAATTGATTTGGAAAAGTAAGCAAAATTTGATTTTCTTTAAGAAGCTTAATCATAGTTTATTTTATCTAAAAATAGTTTTTCAAACTAAATTGATTCAAAAATGCAATAAAATTATTTAATTTTTGAATATTTATATTATTTACATATTTTAAAACCCATTAAAATCTATAAAAATCAATATTTTTATAGAATATTTCATATTATTTTCGAAAATACATGAAACATTAAAAGCTCAGAAAATGTGCTAAAATCGTATTTTATTGCATATTTCGACGTTTTAGAGCGGTTTGAGTGCTTTTCTGGCAAAATTCATTTTAGCTAAAATACTTACATTTTCACACTTTTAAATAGAATTTATAGTTTTCAGAAAACTCTTGAAAATGCCTTGAATCGTCAAAAATGCAATAAAATAACGTTTTATAGCAATTTTTATTACTTATAATTATTTAAATATTTTTAAAATCCAATAAAAATCTATAAAATCATTATTTTTATAGAATATATCATAATTTTTCGAAAATTATGAAACATTAAAGCTGAGAAAATGTGCTAAATACGTATTTTATTGCATATTTGACGTTTAGAGGGTTTGAGTGCTTTTCTGACAAAACTCATTTTTAGCTAAAATATTTTAGATTTTCACACTTTTAAATAGAATTTTACTGCAATTGAAATTTATTGAAAGTAAGCAAAATTTTATGATTTTCTTTAGGAAGCTTACCATATGTATATTATATCTAAAAATTTTTCAGAAAATCCTTGAAAATGCCTTAATCGTCAAAAATGCAATAAAATCAAGTTTTATAGCATTTTGAATATTTAATAATTATTTACATATTTTTAAATAATCCCATTAAAATTTATAAAATCAATATTTTTATAGAATATTTCATATTATTTTCGAAAATACATGAAAGCTTCAGAAAATGTGCTAAAATCGATTTTATGGCATATTTCGACGTTTTAGAGGTTTGATGCTTTTCTGACAAAACTCATTTTTAGCTAAATACTAGATTTTCACACTTTAAATAGAATTTCACTGCAACTGAAATTTATGGAAAGTACAAAATATTATGATTTTCTTTAGGAAGCTTACTTATAGGTATATTTTATCTAAAAATAGTTTTCAGAAAATCTTGAAAATGCCTTGAATCGTCAAAATGCAATAAAATAACGTTTTATAGCATTTTTATTATTTATAAATTATTTACATATTTTTAAAAATCCCATTAAAAATCTATAAAAACTCTTATTTTATAGAATATTTCATATTATTTTCGAAAATACATGAAACATTAAAGCTCAGAAAATGTGCTAAAATGTATTTTATTGATATTTGACGTTTTAGAGCGGTTTGAGTGCTTTTCTGGCAAAACTCATTTTTCAGCTAAAATACTTACATTTTCACACTTTTAAATAGAATTTCTACTGCAATTGAAATTTATGGGAAAAGTAAGCAAATTTTATGATTTTCTTTTAGGAAGCTTACTCAAGGTATATTTTATCTAAAAATAGTTTTTCAGAAAATCCTTGAAAATGCCTTAAATCGTCAAAAATGCAATAAAATCAAGTTTTATAGCATTTTGAATATTTATTAATTATTTACATATTTTTAAAAATACTATTAAAATCTATAAAATCAATATTTTTATAGAATATTTCATATTATTTTCGAAAATACATGAAATATTAAAAGCTCAAAAAATGTGCTAAAATCGTATTTTATTGCATATTTTGACGTTTTAGAGCGGTTTGAGTGCTTTTCTGGCAAAACTCATTTTCACACTTTTAAATAGAATTTATACTGCAATTGAAATTTATGGGAAAAGTAAGCAAAATTTTATGATTTTGTTTTAGGAAGCTTACTCACAGGTATATTTTATCTAAAAAAAAAGTTTTTCAGAAAATCCGTGAAAATGCCTTGAATCGTCAAAAATGCAATAAAATATAGTTTTATAGCATTTTGAATATTTATAAATTATTTACATAGTTTTTAAAAATCCCATTAAAAATCTATAAAAATAAACATTAATTTAGAAAATTTCATATTATTTTCCAAAAAATGTGCTAAAATCGCATTTGATGACATATTTCGACGTTTTAGAGCGGTTTGAGTGCTTTTCTGACAAAACTCATTTTTTAGCTAAAATACTTAGATTTTCACTTTTAAATAGAATTTCTACTGCAATTGAAATTTATGGGAAAAGTAAGCAAAATTTTATGATTTTCTTTTAGGAAGCTTACTCATAGGTATATTTTATCTAAAAATAGTTTTCAGAAAATCCGTCAAAATGCTTGAATCGTCTAAAAATGCAATAAAATATAGTTTTATAGCATTTTGAATATTTATAAATTATTTACATATTTTATAAAATCCCATTAAAAATCTATAAAATCAATATTTTTATAGAATATTTCATATTATTTTCGAAAATACATGAAACATTAAAGCTCAGAAAATGTGCTAAAATCGTATTTATTGCATATTTCGACGTTTAGAGCGGTTTGAGTGCTTTTCTGGCAAAACTCATTTTTCAGCTAAAATACTTAGATTTTCACACTTTAAATAGAATTTCTACTGCAATTGAAATTTATGGAAAAGTAAGCAAATTTTATGATTTTCTTTTAGGAAGCTTACTTATAGGTTTATTTTATCTAAAAATAGTTTTCAGAAAATCCTGAAAATGCCTTGAATCGTCAAAAATGCAATAAAATAACGTTTTATAGCATTTTTGATTACTTATAAATTATTTAATATTTTTAAAATCCAATTAAAATCTATAAAATCATTATTTTTATAGAATATTTCATATTATTTTCGAAAATACATGAAACATTAAATTAAAGCTCAGAAAATGTGCTAAATACGTATTTTATTGCATATTTCGACGTTTTAGAGCGGTTTGAGTGCTTTTCTGACAAAACTCATTTTTAAATAGAATTTCTACTGCAATTGAAATTTATGGGAAAAGTAAGCAAATTTTATGATTTTCTTTAGGAAGCTTACTCATATGTATATTATATCTAAAAATTTTTCAGAAAATCCGTGAAAATGCCTTAATCGTCAAAAATGCAATAAAATCAAGTTTTATAGCATTTTGAATATTTATTAATTATTTACATATTTTTAAAAATCCCATTACAAATTTATAAAATCAATATTTTTATAGAATATTTCATATTATTTTCGAAAATACATGAAACATTAAAAGCTCAGAAAATGTGCTAAATACGTATTTTATTGCATATTTCGACGTTTTAGAGCGGTTTGAGTGCTTTTCTGACAAAACTCATTTTTTAGCTAAAATACTTAGATTTTCACACTTTAAAATATAATTTCTACTGCAATTGAAATTTATGGGAAAAGTAAGCAAAATTTTATGATTTTCTTTTAGGAAGCTTACTCATATTTTTTGAAAATAATATGAAATATTCTATAAAAATAATGATTTTTAAAGATTTTTAATGGGATTTTTTAAAAGTATGTAAATAATTAGTAAATATTGAAAAATGCTATAAAACTTGATTTTATTGCATTTTTTGACGATTTAAGGCATTTTCAAGGATATTTTGACAAACTATTTTTTTAGATAAAATATATATGTGAGTAAGCTTCCTAAAAGAAAATCATAAAATATTGCTTACTTTTCCCATAAATTTCAATTGCAGTAGAAATTCTATTTAAAAGTGTGAAAATGTAAGTATTTTAGCTTAAAAATGAGTTTTGCCAGAGAAGCACTCAAACTGCTCTAAAACGTCGAAATATGCAATAAAATACGATTTTAGCACATTTTTCTGAGCTTTTTAATGTTTCATGTATTTTTCGAAAATAATATGAAATATTCTATAAAAATAATGATTATTATAGATTTTTAATGGGATTTTTTAAAAATATGTAAATAATTTATAAATAATAAAAAATGCTATAAAACGTTATTTTATTGCATTTTTTGACGATTCAACGCATTTTCAGGATTCAAGGCATTTTCAGATTTTCTAAAACTATTTTTAGATAAAATATACTATAGTAAGCTTCCAAAGAAAATCATAAAATTTTGCTTACTTTTCCCATAAATTCAATTGCAGTAGAAATTTATTTAAAAGTTGAAAATTAGTATTTTAGCTAAAAATGAGTTTTGTCAGAAAAGCACTCAAACCCTCTAAAACGTCGAAATATGCAATAAAATGCGATTTAGCACATTTTCTTGAGCTTTTTAATGTTTCATGTATTTTCGAAAATAATATGAAATATTCTATAAAAATATTGATTTTTATAGATTTTAATTGGATTTTAAAAATATGTAAATAATTATAAATATTCAAAAATGCTATAAAACGTTATTTTATTGCATTTTTTGACGATTCAAGGTATTTTCAAGGATTTTCTGAAAACTATTTTTTAGATAAAAATACCTATAGTAAGCTTCTAAAAGAAAATCATAAAATTTTGCTTACTTTTCCCATAAATTTCAATTGCAGTAGAAATTCTATTTAAATGTGAAAATTAAGTATTTTAGCTAAAATAGTTTTGCCAGAGGGGGGGGGGGGGGGGGGGGGGGGGGGGGGGGGGGGGGGGGGGGGGGGGGGGGGAAAACTATTTTTTAGATAAAATATACCTATAGTAAGCTTCCTAAAAGAAAATCATAAAATTTTGCTACTTTTCCCATAAATTTCAATTGCAGTAGAAATTCTATTTAAAAGTTGAAAATCTAAGTATTTTAGCTAAAAATGAGTTTTGCAGAAAAGCACTCAAACCGCTCTAAAACGTCGAAATATGCATAAATACGATTTTAGCACATTTTTCTGAGCTTTTAATGTTTCATGTATTTTCGAAAATAATATGAAATATTCTATAAAATATTGATTTTATAGATTTTTAATGGATTTTTAAAAATATGTAAATAATTATAAATATTCAAAATGTATAAAACGTTATTTTATTGCATTTTTGACATTCAAGGCATTTCAGGATTTTCTGAAAACTATTTTTAGATAAAATATACCTATGAGTAAGCTTCCAAAAAGAAAATCATAAAATTTTGCTTACTTTTCCATAAATTTCAATTGCAGTAGAAATTCTATTTAAAAGTGTGAAAATCTAAGTATTTTAGCTAAAAATGAGTTTTGCAGAAAAGCACTCAAACCGCTCTAAAACGTCGAAATATGCAATAAAATACGATTTTAGCACATTTTTCTGAGCTTTTAATGTTTCATGTATTTTCGAAAATAATATGAAATATTCTATAAAAATATTGATTTTATAGATTTTTAATGGGATTTTAAAAATATGTAAATAATTAATAAATATTCAAAATGCTATAAACGTTATTTTATTGCATTTTTGACGATTCAAGGCATTTTCAGATTTTCTGAAAACTATTTTTAGATAAAATATACCTATGAGTAAGCTTCCTAAAAGAAAATCATAAAATTTTGCTTACTTTTCCCATAAATTTCAATTGCAGTAGAAATTCTATTTAAAAGTGTGAAAATTAAGTATTTTAGCTAAAATGAGTTTTGCCAGAAAGCACTCAAACCGCTCTAAACGTCGAAATATGCAATAAAATACGATTTTAGCACATTTTTCTGAGCTTTTAATGTTTCATGTATTTTCTGAAAATAATATGAAATATTCTATAAAAATATTGATTTTTATAGATTTTTAATGGGATTTTTAAAAATATGTAAATAATTAATAAATATTCAAAATGCTATAAAACTATTTTATTGCATTTTTGACGATTCAAGGCATTTTCAAGGATTTTCTGAAAAACTATTTTTTAGATAAAATATACCTATGAGTAAGCTTCTAAAGAAAATCATAAAATTTTGCTTACTTTTCCCATAAATTTCAATTAGTAGAAATTCTATTTAAAAGTGTGAAAATTAAGTATTTTAGCTAAAAATGAGTTTTGCCAGAAAAGCACTCAAACGCTCTAAAACGTCGAAATATGCAATAAAATACGATTTTAGCACATTTTTCTGAGCTTTTAATGTTTCATGTATTTTTCGAAAATAATATGAAATATTCTATAAAAATATTGATTTTATAGATTTTTAATGGGATTTTTAAAAATATGTAAATAATTAATAAATATTAAAAATGCTATAAAACTTATTTTATTGCATTTTTGACTAAGATTCAAGGATTTTCTAAAAATTTTCTGAAAATCTAAGAACTATTTTTTTAGATAAAATATACCTTAGTAAGCTTCCTAAAGAAAATCATAAAATTTTGCTTACTTTTCCCATAAATTTCAATTGCAGTAGAAATTCTATTTAAAAGTGTGAAAAATCTAAGTATTTTAGCTGAAAAATGAGTTTTGCCAGAAAAGCACTCAAACCGCTCTAAAACGTCGAAATATGCAATAAAATACGATTTTAGCACATTTTTCTGAGCTTTTTAATGTTTCATGTATTTTTCGAAAATAATATGATATATTCCATAAAAATATTGATTTTTATAGATTTTTAATGGGATTTTTTAAAAATATGTAAATAATTATAAATATTAAAAATGCTATAAACTATATTTTATTGCATTTTTTGACGATTCAACGCATTTTACGGATTTTCTGAAAAACTATTTTTAGATAAAATATACCTATGAGAAAGCTTCTTAAGAAAATCAAATTATTCCATAAACAATTGCAAAATTCTATTTATAAAATAAGTTTGCTAAAATGAGTTTTGCAGAAAACACTCAAACGTCTAAAACTCGAAATATGCTAAAATACTGATTTTTCAATTTTTCGAGCTTTAATGTTTCATGTATTTTGAAATAATATGAAATATTCTATAAAAATATTGATTTTTATAGATTTTTAATGGGATTTTTTAAAAATATGTAAATAATTTATAAATATTCAAAAATGCTATAAAACGTTATTTATTGCATTTTTGACGATTCAGGATTTTCAAGGATTTTCGAAAACTATTTTGAAAAATATACCTATTAAGTAAAAATACATATAATTTGCTTAATATTTCCATAAATTTCATTCTAAAATTCTATTTAAGTTGAAAATTTTTTAAAGTGAAAATGAGTTTTATGAAAAGACTCAACGTTTCAAAACGTCAGAAATTCAAAATACAGATTTTACACATTCATGAGCTTTTAATTTTCATGATTTTTAAAATAATATGAAATATTTATAAAAATATTGATTTTTTAGATTTTTAATGGGATTTTTAAAATATTAAATAATTTAAATATTAAAAATGTATAAACTTATTTTATTCATTTTGAATTAAAGCATTTTCATGATTTTTGAAACATTTTTAGATAAAATATACCTATAAGTAAGTTCTAAAGAAAATCATAAATTTTGCTATTTTCCATAAATTCAATTGCAGTGAAATTCTATTTAAAAGTTGAAAATTAGTAATTTTAGCTAAAAATAGTTTTGCTAAAAAGCCTCAAACTCTCAAATCGTCAGAAATAATTCATAAAAACGATTTACACATTTTTTAGCTTTTAATGTTCTTACAAAATAATCAAATATTCAAATAAATATTGATATATACGATTTTAATGGGATTTTTAAAATATGTTATAATTATAAATATTAAAATGCTATAAAACTATGATTATTTATTTTTGACTTTTAAGATTTTAATGGATTTTTAAAAATATTTTTAGAAAATTAATGTAAGTAACTTCCTTAAAATTTCAATTGCATAGAAATTCTATTTAAAAGTGTGAAAATTAAGTATTTTAGCTAAAAATGAGTTTTGCTCAGAAAAGCACTCAAACCGTTAAACGTCGAAATATGCAATAAAATACGATTTTAGCACATTTTTCTGAGCTTTTTAATGTTTCATGTATTTTCGAAAATAATATAAATATTCTATAAAAATTTGATTTTTTAGATTTTAATGAATTTAAAAATGTAAATATTTATAATATTCAAAATGCTATAAAACTTATTTTTGCATTTTTTGAATTAATGCGATTTTAAATTTTTGAAAAACTATTTTATAAAATATAAATATAGTAATTCTAAAAAAATATAAAATTTTCTTACTTTTCATAAATTTCAATTGCATAAAATTCTATTTAAATTGAAAATTAAGTTTAGTAAAAAATTTTGCGAAACATCAAACTAGTCTATTTAAGTAAATTAGTTTAGAAAAATATTCAATAAAAGTAAAAGCATTAATTAGCACATTTTCTGAGCTTTTAATGTTTCATGTATTTTCGAAAATAATATAAAATTCTATAAAATATTATTTTATAGATTTTAATGATTTTAAAAATATTAAAAATATAAATATTAAAATGCTATAAAACTTATTTTATTGCATTTTTGACATTCAAGCATTTTCAGGATTTTCTGAAAATATTTTTTGATAAAATATACCTTAGTAAGCTTCTAAAGAAAATCATAAAATTTTGCTATTTTCCCATAAATTTAATTGCAGTAAATTCTATTTAAAAGTGTGAAAATTAAGATTTTAGTAAAAATGAGTTTTGCCAGAAAGACTCAAACCGTCTAAAACGTCGAAATATGCATAAAATACGATTTTGCAATTTTTCTGAGCTTTTTATGTTTCATGTATTTTTAAAATAATATGAAATATTCTAAAAATATTGATTTTATAGATTTTTAATGGATTTTAAAATATTAAATAATTATAATATTAAAATGCTATAAAATTGATTTTATTGCATTTTTGAATTTAACATTTTCAAGGATTTTCTGAAAATTTTTTTTAGATAAATATATATGAGTAAGCTTCCTAAAGAAAATCTAAATTTTGCTATTTTCCATAAATTCAATTGCATAAAATTCTATTTAAAAGTGTAAAATTAAGTATTTTAGCTAAAAATGAGTTTTGTAGAAAAGCATCAAACGCTCTAAACGTCGAAATATGCAATAAAATACGATTTAGCACATTTTCTGAGCTTTTTAATGTTTCATGTATTTTTCGAAAATAATATGAAATATTCTATAAAAATAATGATTTTATAGATTTTTATGGGATTTTTAAAAATATTTAAATAATTATAAATATAAAATGTATAAACTTATTTTATTGCATTTTGACGATTCAAGGCATTTTCAAGGATTTTTAAAAACTATTTTTAGATAAAATATACCATAATAAGCTTCCTAAAGAAAATCATAAAATTTTGCTTACTTTTATAAATTTCAATTGCAGTAAAATTCTATTTAAAAGTGTGAAAATCAAGTATTTTAGCTAAAATGAGTTTTGCAGAAAGAACTCAAACCGCTTAAAACGTCGAAATATGCAATAAAATACGATTTTAGACATTTTTCTGAGCTTTTAATGTTTCATGTATTTTTCGAAAATAATATGAAATATTCTATAAAAATATTGATTTTATAGATTTTAATGAGATTTTTAAAAATATGTAAATAATTATAATATTAAAAATTTATAAAACTATATTTTATTGCATTTTTGACGATTCAAGCATTTTCGATTTTCTGAAAAACTATTTTTAGATAAAATATACCTATGAGTAAGCTTCCTAAAGAAAATCATAAAATTTTCTTACTTTTCCCATAATTTCAATTGCAGTAGAAATTTATTTAAAAGTGAAAATCTATTATTTTAGCTAAAAATGAGTTTTATCAGAAAAGTACTCAAACCGCTCTAAAACGTCGAAATATTCATCAAATGCGATTTAGCACATTTTCTGAGCTTTTTAATGTTTCATGTATTTTTGAAAATAATATGAAATATTCTAAATTAATTTTATTTTTATAGATTTTTAATGGGATTTTTAAAATATGTAAATATTATAAATATTCAAAAATGCTATAAAACTTATTTTATTGCATTTTTGACGATTCAAGCATTTTAAGGATTTTCTGAAAAACTATTTTTAGATAAAATATACCTGTAAGTAAGCTTCCAAAAGAAAATCATAAAATTTTGCTTACTTTTCCATAAATTTCAATTGCAGTAGAAATTCTATTTAAAAGTGTGAAAATGTAAGTATTTTAGCTAAAAATGAGTTTTGCCAGAAAAACTCAAACGCTCTAAAACGTCGAAATATGCAATAAAATACGATTTTAGCAATTTTCTGAGCTTTTAATGTTTCATGTATTTTCGAAAATAATATGAAATATTCTATAAAATATTGATTTTTATAGATTTTTAATGGATTTTTAAAAATATGTAAATAATTAATAAATATTCAAAATGCTATAAACTTGATTTTATTGCATTTTTGACATTTAAGGCATTTTCAGATTTTCTGAAAATATTTTTTAGATAAATATATTGAGTAAGCTTCAAAGAAATCATAAAATTTTGCTTACTTTTCCATAAATTTCAATTGCAGTAAAATTATTATTTAAAATGTGAAAATCTAAGTATTTTAGCTGAAAAATGAGTTTTGCAGAAAGCCTCAAACCGCTCTAAAACGTCGAAATATGCAATAAAATACGATTTTACCATATTTTTCTGAGCTTTTTAATGTTTCATGTATTTTTAAAATAATATGAAATATTCTATAAAAATATTGATTTTTATAGATTTTTAATGGATTTTTAAAAATATGTAAATAATTTATAAATATTAAAAATGCTATAAAACTATATTTTATTCCATTTTGACGATTCAAGCATTTTACGGATTTTCTGAAAAACATTTTTAGATAAATATACCTATGAGTAAGCTTCCTAAAAGAAAATCATAAAATTTTGCTTACTTTTCCCATAAATTTCAATTGCATAGAAATTTATTTAAAGTGTGAAAATCTAAGTATTTTAGCTAAAAATGAGTTTTGCAGAAAAGCACTCAAACCGCTCTAAAACGTCGAAATATGCAATAAAATACGATTTTAGTTTTAGATAAAATATACCTATAAGTAAGCTTCCTAAAAGAAAATCATAAAATTTTGCTTACTTTTCCCATAAATTTCAATTGCAGTAGAAATTCTATTTAAAGTGTGAAAATGTAAGTATTTTAGCTAAAAAATGAGTTTTGCCAGAAAGCACTCAAACCGCTCTAAAACGTGGGAAATATGCAATAAAAAAATTTTAGCAATTTTCTGAGTTTTTTTAATTTTCATGATGAAAATAATATGAAATATTCTATAAAATATTGATTTTTATAGATTTTTAATGGTTTTTTTTTAAAAATATGTAAAAAATTTTAATAAATATTCAAAAATGCTAAAAACTTGATTTTATTGCATTTTTTGACGATTAAGGCATTTTCAAGGATTTTCTGAAAAACTTTTTTTTAGATAAAATATACCTGTGAGTAAGCTTTTGTATTGAAAAGAAAATCATAATTTTTATAATTAATATTTAAAATTAAATATATAAAATATTTTGATACGTTAAGCATTAGTTCAAACATTTAGAATTACCTTAAGAAGTTCTAAAGAAAATCATAAAATTTTGCTTATTTTCCCATAAATTTCAATTGCAGTAGAAATTTATTTAAAAGTGAAAATTAAGTATTTTACTTGTTTGCAGAAAAGCATCAAACCGCTCTAAAACGTCGAAATGATAAATCGTTTTAGCACATTTTCTGAGTTTTATGTTCATGTTTTTCGAAATAATATGAAATATTCTATAAAATATTTTATAGATTTTAATGGATTTTAAAATATAAAAATTATAATATTAAAAATGCAAAACTTATTTATTGCATTTTTGACGATTCAGGCATTTTCAAGGTTTTCTAAATTTTTTAAAAATATATAAGTAAGCTTCAAGAAAATCATAAAATTTTGCTTATTTTCCAAAATTTCAATTGCAGAAATTTATTTAAAAGTGTGAAAATCTAAGTATTTTAGCTAAAATGAGTTTGCAGAAAGCTCAAACCGCTAAACGTCGAAATATGCATAAAATACGATTTTAGCAATTTTTCTGAGCTTTAATGTTTCATGTATTTTCGAAATATGAAATATTCTATAAAATATTGATTTTTATAGATTTTTAATGGATTTTAAAATATGTAAAAATTATAAATATTAAACTTAATTTTTTATTTTTTGAGATTCAACATTTTAGATTTTCTGAAAACTATTTTTAGATAAAATATACCAGTAAGCTTCCTAAAAGAAAATCATAAAATTTTGCTTACTTTTCCCATAAATTTCAATGTAAAATTTATTTAAAAGTGAAAATTAAGTATTTAGCAAAATGAGTTCAGAAAAGCATAACCCTCAAAACGTCGAAATATGCAATAAATTTTTGCATTTTCTAGCTTTTAAGTTTCATGTATTTTCGAAAATAATATGAAATATTCTAAAATAATGATTTTTATAGATTTTTAATGGGATTTTTAAAAATATTAAATAATTATAATATAAAATGCTAAAAACTTATTTTATGCATTTTGACGATTCAAGCATTTCAGGTTTTCTGAAAATTTTTTAGATAAAATATACCTATAAGTAGCTTTAAAGAAAATCATAAATTTGCTTACTTTTCCCATAAATTTCAATGCAGAAAATTTATTTAAAAGTGAAAATTTTTCTAAAATGAGTTTTGTCAGAAAAGCATAAACCGTCTAAATGAAATATGCATAAATCGATTTTAGCACATTTTCTGAGCTTTTAAGTTTCATGTATTTTCAAAATATGAAATATTATAAAAATATTGATTTTTAAGATTTTTAATGGATTTTTAAAAATATGTAAAAATTATAAATATTCAAAATGCTATAAACTTATTTTTGCATTTTTGACATTCAAGGCATTTTAGGATTTTCTGAAAACTATTTTTAGATAAAATATACCTGAAAGCTTCCTAAAGAAAATCTAAAATTTCACTTTTCCATAAATTCAATGCAGAAATTTATTAAATTGAAAATCTAATTTAGCTAAAAATGAGTTTTCAGAAAGATAAACCGCTTAAACGCGAAATAGCATAAATCGATTTTAGACATTTTTCTGAGCTTTTATGTTTCATGTATTTTGAAATATGAAATATTCTAAAAATTTATTTTTATGATTTTTAATGGGATTTTTAAAAATATGTAAAATTTTAAATATTCAAAATCATAAAACTTGATTTTATTGATTTTGACATTGGATTTCAGGATTTCAAAACTATTTTAGATAAAATACCAGGAAGCTTCCTAAGAAAATCATAAAATTTGCACTTTTCCCATAAATTTCACCCCCCCCCCCCCCCCCCCCCCCCCCCCCCCCCCCCCCCCCCCCCCCCCCCCCCCCCCCCCCCAAAAAAAACAAAAAATTTTGCCCCATAAATTTCAACGTAAAATTTTTTAAAATTTTAGAAAATTTTTTAGCAAAAAATATTTTTTTCAAAAAAAATAAATTTAAAAAATAAATAGAAAAATGTTTTTTAAAATTTTTTTTAAATTTTTAATTTTTTA
>WNWK01047324.1:0-13975 GCA_009830355.1 Cherax destructor | reverse complement strand
TGGACAATATCCAAAAACAACTAAAAGTCCGTTAAACCTACAAGTGTTACTTAGTCTTAAGTCCACTGGATATACAGCCTCTCCTCAGTTAGCGATGTACTCGTTTACCTACGCCTCGGACTTACGACGGGCTCTTTGACCAGTATGCATTCCTAAATAATGTATATTAGAGCTGATTTCCTCTATTCTGGTTATTACAATATACAGTTCACTACTGTATAAACATTTAAAAATATACCAGAAATGTTATAAGTGGTGCAAAGTTGACATTAAAACAATATCAAAGATACCTGGAGTATACCTGGAGAGAGTTCCAGGGGTCAACGCCCCTGCAGCCCGGTCTGTGACCAGGCCTCATGTTGGATCAGAGCCTGATCAACCAGGCTGTTACTGCTGGCCGCACGCAGTCCAACGTACGAACCACAGCCTGGCTGGTCAGGTACCGACTTTAGGTGCCTGTCCAGTGCCTGCTTGAAGAAAGCAAGGGGTTTGTTGGTAATTCCCCTGAGGTATGCTGGGAGGCAGTTGAACAGTCTTGGGCCCCTGACACTTATTGTGTTGTCTCTCAACGTGCTAGTGGCATCCCTGCTTTTCATTGGGGGGGATGTTACATCGCCTTCCGAGTCTTTTGCTTTCGTAGGGAGTGACTCTCGTGTCCAAGTTTGGTACTAATCCCTCTAGAATTTTCCACGTGTATATAATAATGTATCTCTCCCGCCTGCGTTCTAGGTAGTACAGGTTTAGGAACTTCAAGCGTTCCCAGTAATTGGAGGTGGTTTATCGCAGTTATGCGTGTCAGGAGGTTCTCTGCACATTTTCTAGGTCAGCAATTTCACCTGCCTTGAAAGGTGCAGTTAGTGTGCAGCAATATTCCAGCCTCAGATAGGAACAAGTTTAATCTGAAAAGTGTCAACATGGGCTTGGCAGATCCTCTGACAAGATCACTCCCAGGTCTTTGACATTAGTTTATCGCTCTATTGTGTGGTTGGAATTTGTTTTGTACTCCGATGAGATTTTAATTTCCTCACGTTTTCCATATCTGAGTAATTGAAATTTCTCATCATTGAACTTCATATTGTTTTCTGCAGCCCATTTAAAGATTTGGTTTATGTCTGCTTGGAGTTTTGCAGTGTCTTCAACGGTGGACACTGTCATACAGATTCGGGTGTCATCTGCAAAGGAAGACATGGCACTGTGGCTTATATCCCTGTCTATTTCCGATATGAGCATGAGGAACAGGATGGAAGCGAGTACTGTGCCTTGTGGAATAGAGCTTTTCACTGTAGCCGCCTCAGACTTTAGTCCGTTGACCACTACTCTTTGTGTTCTACTTGCTAGGAAATTATAGATCCATCTACCAACTTTTCCTGTTATTCCTTTATCACGCATTTTGTGTGCTATTACACCATGGCCACACTTGTCAAAGGCTTTTGCAAAGTATGTGTATATAACATCTGTATTCTGTTTGTCTTCTAGAGCATCCAGAACCTTGTCGTAGTGTTCCAGTAGTTGGGACAGACAGGAGCGACCTGCTCTAAACCCATGCTGCCCTGGATTGTGTAATTGATGGGTATCTAGATGAGTGGCGATCTTGCTTCTTAGATTATTATTATAATCAAAAGAAGCGCTAAACCACAAGGGTTATACAGCGCGGCGGGGCAGGACAGGATGCAGGGAGAATGGATTGTAAGCGGGAGATGGATGATTAGTAGGGTATGGAGTACAGCAGGATAGTGGATAGTGCAGGGATAGAGGGTAGCAAGAGATCGAGGTAGAAGGGACTGAGGGAGGTGCTAGAGATATATTTCAAAAAGTCAACGAGAGAGTCAGGATTAAAGGAGGGTCCATCAGCAAGAAGGGAAGGTAAAGAAAGGGCGGCAGAGCGAAGACGGTGTTGGAGGTAAATTCTGCACGCTCGTTGATAAAGTGGACAGTCCAACAGAATATGTCGAACAGACACTGGAACCTGACAATGCTCACAGAGAGGGGCAGGGAGCCTCTCCATGAGATACCCATACGTAAGACGAGTGTCGCCAATGCGAAGACGGGAGAGTGTACTCTCCCAACCTCAATATTGGTGACAAGAAGAAGGCCAGAAACTTATACTCGGTTTAATAGAATGAAGTTTGTTATTTAGCAGGTCAGACCAGCGTTGTTGCCAATGGGTGCGAAGGTGGGTAGCAATGACCGCAAAATAGTTCGTAAAAGGAACACTTCTATATGAAACTGGAAGGTCATGTACTGCTGACCGCGCAGCAGTGTCTGCCTGTTCATTGCCCTGTACGTCAACATGACCAGGGACCCAACAAAAAACTATCTTTGTGCTTGCTAGAGATACAGCGTAACCAAAGTGGATACGAAGAACTAGGGGTGAGGTGTATCAATTTACGGATAGCCTGTAAAGCAATTAAGGGTCTGAAACGACCACAAATGGTGATACAGGCATATATGCAATACGGATAAGTGCCACAAGAATGGCATACAATTCAGCTGTAAATATGCTAGCCGAGGTAATAGATGCCCTCGCACGACGCTGTCCGGAAACACTGTTGCGAATCCGACGTCACAGATCATTTGAACCATCAGTGTATACTGCGATGGCATGGGAATGAGAGCGGAAGTGGTCTAGAAAAGAGCGGTAGCCGCCGTAGGTAGGGGGCTTTCAAGGCAAGGGAAGGAATAGAACAGACACGGACAGCAGGAACTTCCCAAGGGGGTAGGGAAAAGGGAGATGTCACATGAACAATAGAGGTGGTAGCTGAAGGAAGACGAGTGAATGTAGACGATGAGAAAAGGGACGAAGTAAGCAGGGACGACGAACAACAAAGAGCGTCTACACACCTGTAACAATCCTATACATGGAAGGATTCGTATACATAGAGAGCGAACATAATAGCGAATGCAATGTGCATCACGACAGATCGGACAAGGATGGAATGTTCGGCTTCTACATAGAGGCTCTCAACCGGAAAGAACGAAATGCACCAAGGCATAAGCGTAATCTCTGGTGATGGATGGATTAAGGATGAAAGAGTAGCAGGGGAGGCTGCCGAATATATCTGGTCACCATAGTCGAGTTTTGATAAATTAGGGCTGAATGTAGACGAAGGAGAGTTCTCGATCAGCCCCCATGAAAGATGTGCAAGGGTTTTAAGAAGGTTCAGCCGGCTGTGACAAGTTGCCTTCAGAGAGGTAATATGAGGTTTCCAAGACAATCGACGGTCGAATAGGAGGCCGAGAAACCTGACTATCACGTTCTGGGATACGTGAGCCGTATAGGTACAATGGATGATCAGAGACCACTGAACGTCTAGTAAACGTAATTTGATGAGTTTTGCCACTAGAAAATTTAAACCTGTGAGTGG
This sequence comes from Cherax destructor, assembly GCA_009830355.1. Classification (NCBI taxonomy): domain Eukaryota; kingdom Metazoa; phylum Arthropoda; class Malacostraca; order Decapoda; family Parastacidae; genus Cherax; species Cherax destructor. The sequence continues at coordinate 10,610 of WNWK01047324.1, read as the reverse complement.
TGGCCCAATCAGAAACCCGGTTGATGGCATGCTGGAGGGAAACTGCAATGAGGTGACAGTCAGCACCTGCACAAGCTATAGCAAAGTCATCCACATAGAGCGATGACCAAATATTGGATGGGAGAACAGATGCCAGATTATTTATATCAAGCAGAAAAAGTGTTGTGCTCAGAACACATCCCTGGGGGACACCTTCAGCTTGGACAAATTCCGGGGAAAGTTCATTACTAACCCGGACCCGGAAATGTCTGTCAGTTAAGAAGGCCTTAGGGAAGAATGGTAGGTTGCCTCGGAGGCCTAAGGAGTGAACCTGGGCCAAGATATTATATCTCCAAGTTGTATCATAAGCCTTCTCAAGGTCGAAAAAGATAGCGATAACCGAGTGGTCATTAGCAAAGGCATTACGAATATACGTATCCAAGCGCAGCAAGGGGTCAATGGCAGAACGGCCCTACGGAAGCCATATTGACTAGGAAGAGACTATTGTGCGTCTCTAAATACCACATCAAACGCTATTACCAGACGCTCCATCACCTTGCAAACTGCACTGGTAAGAACGATAGGACGGTAGTGAGGAGGTATCACGTCCCGTAGTACCTGGTTTGCGAAAAGGAGAACAATAGCAGACTTCCACAGCTGGAAGAACTCCTTGCGACTATATAAGATTAAAGAGTCGTAAGAGGACAGTAAGAGCAGACTGATGTAAATGCTGTAGCATACGAATATGTATGCCGTCTGGCCCAGCTTGCCGATGATCGGCAAGCAGAGAGTGTTGCCTCCAGTTCTTGAAGGGTAAAAGGCACATTATAAGATTCTTCTCTAAGAGAAGAAAATCTAAGGGCTTTAACTCGCTGGCAGACTTAGAAGAAAGGAACGAGGGGCATAGATGGAGCCCCTGAGAAATGCGGACAAGATGATTACCAATTTGTGGCAAGGCAAGAGGGTGTGCTATATCGACACTGGCAACCCTGACGGACAGGAGCCGGGACGGGGAGAATTTACCACCATTTCCGCATTTCTTCCAGACTGCACTCCTCCGAGGAAGCCGAAGTGACAGTAGAAACGTAATCTCGACCAGCAAGTGCGTTTAGCATCACGTATGACACGGCGAGCAAGTGCGCTTCTGCTTAAAATCAAGGAGTCTCTCTGTGGTTCTGTTATATCGATACCTGCCCCACGCAGCGCGCCAAACGTACTGCCTGAGCACAACAGGAGACCACCAAGGCACGCACTCTGAGAAAGCTTCCGAGGTTTGGGGAATAGAATGTGAAGCCGCTGTGAAGACAGAGGATGAAAAGAGATGTAAAACCTCATCAATGGAGGACGAGGAAGGAACCTCATGAAAGGCAGTAAGATGTGTGTAAAGGTCCTTAATTCGCCTGGTCAAATTCCAAGCGTGGGCAACCCAGGAGGTGGAAAAATGAAGGGGACTTAAGGATGATTGGGAAATGATGCTGTCATGTAAGTCCGGGGAGGACAGACCAGGTGAAGTCAAGGACTGTTGAGGAAGAGCAGATGGAGAGATCGATACAGGAGAAAGAATGAGTTCGAGGATCAAAATGGGTAGGAGTACCCGTATTTAAAACATGGAGGGGAGAGAAGCAAGAAATGCCTCCAACTGAACGCCACGGAGTCACAGTGGACCTCCCAGAGAAAATTGTGTGCATTAAAATCGCAAAGTAACAGAAGAGGGGCGTAAGGAAGAAACAAAAATCAACATCTGGGATAGACAATGCCCGCGAAGGGGAGAGATACAAAGAACAGAGTGTAGTCCACTTATTCAAGTGGATACGCTGCGGTGTAATGTAAGAAGAAGGAACATAGAGCTGACGGTATGGAACACCAGTGCGTATAAGAAGAGCACTTGTTAAATGTTCCATCGGAAAAAGGATCCGATGAATATAACAAATCATAGCCTGAAAAGGGCCTGATAACAGTGGATTGTAATTTGGGTTCTTGCAAACGACCCCAACAGGGAAAACTGGGGCAACACCTGAAGTTCACCCGGTTACCCCTGAGGCCTCGGATATTCCACTGCAAATAAGCCATGATTTATGGAGAGAAAGATATAAGTCGAAGTGAGAGGTATCTATGGACTAGGGTTAAAAGTCCACGTGTGGAGGCAGCGGGAAAACCTGTAATCAGAGGAGGAGGAGGAACCTCAGATGGAGCGGCGCTCCATCATCGTTCCAGACTTTGAAATATATTCTGCAATACCTTCCAGATTTTCCGGAAGACAAAGATGCAGAATGCGGAACATTAGAAATGGAAGGAGAGTGAGCAACTATCGGGGAGTCTATAGACTGTACTAAAGTAGAGGGCGAGGAGATAGAAGAGGAAACTGTCGAAAGGACTTGGGAAAGGACAAAAGTGGGAGTGGCCTGGGAGGGTCAGTCAGGGAAGGAACTTGAGAGGGGACAGGGATGAAGAAATTAGACGAGGAGGAGGATGAACTCCACACGTTACAAAACTAGTCAAAGGCGAAGAACCCAGCAAAGGGATTGTTTGCCAGACTTATGAGAAAAAGGAGGGCTGGAGGTTTAGGCAAGGACGAGGAAGAGGTGACTCAAAAACGTGCGAGTGAGTAGGAGGGAGGAGTGTGGACAGTATTGAATGCCGAGGTAGGGACCTCTGAGCCAAGAACATCAAAAGGATTCGAGACAGGGGTAACTGAGGATGTTGGAACCACAGAGGAAGTCGAGGAAGTTGGGACCCCAGAAGTGGGGGACTTTAGCAATGCAAGAATAGGAAATACGGGAAGTGTCCCTTGAAGGCGATGAGAGACGCCCATAGCATATGAGAAGCCTTCCGCCTCTTTGAGACAACGGATTTCCCGCTCATTCAGGTAAACCTGACAACGGCGAGAGTAGGATGGATGTGCCTCATGACAGTTAAGGCAAGAGGGAGGTAAAGTACAAGGAGGACTGGCATGGTCATCGGCACCACAGACTGGGCATTCGGCCATGGACCTGCAATATTTCGCTGGTTGACCAAAATGCCAGCAGTTTCTACACTGCTGTGGTGTAGGGGTCACCTTTCGAACTTGTAAACGTTGACCTGCAATGTAGACAGAAGGTGGCAGTTCTCGGCAAACGTTAAACGAGCTATATTGCAAGGATAACGTCTTCGCTTATTGGCTGGGAGGACAAAAGTGTCAACTTTAAGGATAGGGAGTTCTTGGAGCTCAAGCTGCTCGAAAATGTCATCACCACATGTCTGGAAATTCCGTTGGACAATGGTGTGGGGTAAAATGACAGAACCACAACAAGAATTGAGGGAATGATGCTTGTCAATAGTAACAGGAACAGTATCTATGGTTGTAAGAAGAGAAAGATCGCGAGCTGGGCCAGCATTCTGGACCGTGATGATGCGAATAGCCGCTCTTGGAGCTGGAAAAGAGATATCTTTGCCTACATGGCGTAGCAGAGCTTTACCAATACTATGATCGGAAAGATAGGTAGTTGGAGTAGTCGGTCTGAGAGTAAAAAAACTTTGTCCATCGAGTAGTTTGAAACAGAGAGTTTAAGGAGAGTGCGCGACATGCTAGTAGTTTCTGAGATGAACGAGAAGGAAGAGTCGAATCGTCATGTAAGGGTCTTGGTCATTTGTATGTGGGACCAGGGGTGGTCCATGGGAGACGGGCGAGCATCGAAAATTGCCGCATCCGAGGGAGAAGTCGGAATCAAGGTCAGAGAAGAGCGAAGGTGAGATATGTCAAAAGGGCCGGTCGGAACATCGGTACCTGAAGCAGGTGATGAACCGGCACCAGCAAGAGGTACAAGGGTATTAGTGTTGTCCGGTAACGAGGTAGGGTCAGAACTAGGTGCGGTATCAGAAAGGGCCCCAGGGGTATTGGGTTCATGGATTGGGTCAGCCGTGGTTAGGTTACTTTATTTTTATTTTTAAGAAAAAAAAGAAAGAAAATAAAAAAGGATAAAAAAAAAAGGGGGAACGTGGAGGAATAGCTCCTAGGAGGAATGAAAGGGGCGTAAATCCCCCTCCGCGCCCAAGAGGACCTCAACACCGCAAGTAGTGCAGATGCTGCATGGAAAACGTGCCATACCCTACCCTTCATGCCAGTAAACCAGCAATCCGGGATAGCAACCTCACATCCACCGAGCCACCTCGGCGGACAAAAGAGAGGGCGGCCGGATATCCGCCAAAGCATACCGCCTTCAGCCACTACCCCAGGAATCCGAGGTGGCCTCCAGAGATACACCCGTCGCCCGAAAGATACCAAAGCCACCCCCGGGTGACTTGAGAGGGATCGGGACATCCCCAGGCGATCCAGATTCCACGGCAAACTACACCACCGCCATGGACCTCAACGGAATGGGATGGACCACGATACACTTCCCCCTACCTAGGAACTAGAATGCCTGTGGGGGAAGCTCCCAGGGTAAAAATGGGAAGGAAATAAGGAAGGGATGAGGAGGAAGAGGAGGAAAGGGAAAAAAGGAAGGATGGGGAAAATGGGAAAAGGGAGAGGGGATTGGGGGGTAATTAGGTTCAATCTGAGAAGACCAAAAGGTCCAATTCCTCAGACCAAGAGCCTCTTCACCACAGCAAGGAGTCCCTTGAAGAGGCTTGCTTCTTAGAACCCTTTCAAAGATTTTTATGATATGGGACGTTAGCACTATTGGTCTGTAGTTCTTTGTATTGCTTTACTGCCCCTTTGTGGAGTGGATATGTCTGTTGATTTTAGTAATCATGGGATGACCCCAGTGCAAGGGCATGTATTTATTGCCTTTTCGAAGTCATTTGGCGTCAGGGTAAGTCAGATAGGCATGCGTCTGCCAAGTTCTGTGGCACTTAAAAATTTATTTAGGTTTCGATTTTTCAGTCTGGTTAGTGGCCCCCAAAAACTGGGGTCATACTGGGACTTTAGTAACTCACTCATTTCCTTGCTGTCATCTGGGGACCCATCCCGTTTAACCCTTTGACTGTCGGACCCTCTCGGAAACTGCCTTCCTATGTCGGGAAATTTAAAAAAAAAAAAATTATTTTTTCAAAAAAAATGTTAAGTTTTTTTTTGATTTTTTAAAACCCCCCAAAAAATTTTTTTGCGATCATTTTTTACCAGATATAGAGGAAAAATTTGGGAAAAAAATGAGCCCCAAGTGGCAACAGCGGCAAGCCCCCCCCGGAAATTTGGGTTTTTTACGTTTTTCCTTTCATGGGTTTTTTTTGTTTTTTTAATTTTTTTTTTTTTTTACAAATTTTACATAACTTAGGTGCAATATACGGGGGCCCCTAAAGTTACGTTTTTTTTTTCGTTGAATGCTGTTCAAGTGCCATTCCAAAACAATTTACCCCCTTTTTAAGGGAAAAAATTAAAAAAAGGGGTTTTAGTCCTTTTACCCCCCAAAAAAATATTTTTTACAAAAGCTTTAAAAAAAAATAAACTTATAAAAAGGGGGGAAATTTGGGGACCACCGAACTCGAGGTACCACTGTATATATATACACTGTATGCAACACAATAATCGCACAAACATTAGTATCATTATATTTTTTAAAAAAATTTGTTTACCCAACCAAAAAAAAAAAACAAATTTTTTAAATATTGTTTATAATATATATACACATATATAGTGATGGACTTTTTCCAAACCCCAAAAATTAGCATTCAAAGCTCCAAGCTGTGTGTGTGGGGGACATCTAAAATTTTTTGAGTCAGGGTAAGGCACCTGCCTAGCTTGCACGGGGGCCCAATTTCACCATTCCTCCCTTTTAAATGCTCTGCAAAAAAAAGGGCTTTTCTATAAGAAAGTAAAACCCCCGGTTAACGGCTCGCTCCAAACACTAACAATTTTTGTAAGTGTATTTTGTAAGTGCTTTTTTAAGTGGGGTTTGGGGTCCAAAATGACTAATCTAATTTACATTTTTCCTTTTGTTAAAAACCCCCCCCTTTTGGAACCCCCCTTAACAGAAATTTTGGAACAATTATTTTTAACTGGGGCCCAAATTTTATATCAATAATGTCACCTATTCCTTTCACTTGTGAATTATTTTTTTAAAAAAAAGTGTGTCATTTATCATCATTATGTTTTAAAACCCCGGGGGCAAAAAATAGGTTTTACAAATGAAGGGGGTAAAAAAAGTAGGATCTAAAAGGGTCTGTTTCCAGGGGGCCCGTAAACCCCTTTTTTAGTGCTCTTCCATGTTTTACAAATTTTTTTTATTGTTTTGATTATTTTTTACACTTTCCCCTTTTAGTAGTATGTGCCATAAGACGGGGGTTTTAATTTTGGGAAAAAAATTTACTTAAAAAAAAATGTGACTAATGGTCAGTAATATTTTAATAAATGATGATTGTCTTACTGATATTTAAAATACAGTGGTCCCCAAAATTTCGATATTTTTTCCTTTTGAGAATGCTGTTAAGGGGCCTTTTCAAAAAAGAATTTATCCCATAAGGAATAATGTAAAATAGACTAGCCTTTTTTTCCCCCCCAAAAAAATACTTAAAAAAAAGCATTTAAAAAAAAAACTTACAAAAAAGGGCGATTTTGGGACCATCGAAACCCCGGTACCACTGATTAGTACATAACATTCCATATATTTTTAATTATTATTTTAGATATTACCATTTTTTTCCCCCCATATTATAATCAGAACAAAATGGGGAAAATTTTTTCCCCCAACCCAGTTGGATGTACTCCCTTTTTATACCCCTGCATAATAGCTTGAAAAAATCAGTCCAAAGAAGAAAACTCCCCCTTTTTTTTTTAAAAATTTTTATTCAAATTAACCTTTAAAAAAGGGGGTAGGAGGTTTTCAGTGGGGAGAAAAAAAGGGGGTTGGGGGCAGGGGGTTTTTTTTAAAAAGTTAGAGCTAAGGAAGGAGTAGAATAATGTTGAAGGATAAATTTTTGGGAGGAAAAGTGGGAAAAAAAAATGTATAAATTAAAGGGGTTTTTTGGGTAAAAAAAAAGGGTTTTGGTGTGAAAAAAAAGGGTTATAGTAATTGTGTATGCACACAAAAGAGAGAGAGAGAGAGAGAGAGAGAGACAGAAAAGAGACAGAGAGAAAAAAGGAACAAATAAAAGAAAAAGGGAAAAAAGAAAAAAACGAAACAAAAAAGAAAAACAAAAAAAAACCCAAAAAAAAAAAAAAAATAAAAAAAAAAAAAAAAAAAAAAAAAAAAAAAAAAAAAATGAAAAGAAAAAAAGAGAAAGGGGAAAATTTTTTTAGTGATGGGGTTCTGAATGTTTTTTTAAATACTTGTGGTTGTGATCCAATGCTAAAGTGGGAAAAAAATTTTGGGGGGGAAAGTGGGAAAAATTTGGGGGCCAGGGGTAAATGAAAATAGGGACCCTTTTTAATTGGGGAATTATGTGTAGAAAAAATTTTGGAATAAGTAATACATATTTTATGAAAAAGAGCATAAATAAGATACAAGGTATGATATAGCATGTAATGAAAGAGTTTGTTAGATTATGTATTGGTGGAAAAAAAAGGTTAAGGATAGCCAGGATGTATATTTATAGGGGGGAAGGGATATATCTGATCATTTGGTAGCAGTTAAAGGTTAAAGCAAGAGGTAGATGGGACAAAAGGAAAATGGCAACAGAAGTAAGAGAGGTTAAAGTTTATAAACTGGGGGAGGAGGAAGGGGGTGAGTTTAAAACAACTATTGGCAGAAAAGTGGGCTAGTAAAATATGGGTAGGGGGGAAAAGAGGGGGATAGTTTTAAAAATGCAGTAAGTGGACCCTGAGTTTCAAACCCCCGGGGGAAACGAATTTATGTAAGAAATATTGTGGTGCTTGTGGAAAATTTTTTTTGGGGGTCAAAAAGATACCTACGTGACTTTTTCCCCCAAGGGAGTAAATTGCGGGGGAAAGGGGCATTGGGGAGCAGTTTGGGGGGAAATTTTTTTACAAAAACCCTCGGGGTCCACTGTTTTAAAAAAGGGGGCAGAAGTTTGTGGCTATAGGAGGGGGGGCGGGGGGAAAGAGGAGTGATTGGTGGGGTAAAAGGGAAAAAGAGGAGTGTTTGGGGGGAGTGGATGCAGGAGGGAGGAGGATTTGGAGGGTGCAGGGGGAAAAGGGGGGAGTGAGGGGGAGTGAGGCAGGGGAAAAAAGAGGAATTTTTTGGTGGTTTTTTTTAAAGGGGGCAATAAAAGAGAAAAGGGTAGATTATGAGAGGTTTTACAAAGCAGAAGAGAAAAAAGGAAAAGAGATATGGATAAAAAGAAAGGTGAAGAGAGTAAAAAAGGGAGAAAAAAGATGGGGGGAAAGGACTGTCAAAAATTTTTTGGTTGAGAATAAGAAAATTTTTTTTTAGAAAAAAAAAGGGGAAACCCCGGGAAATAAAGGGGATTTGTCAGTTAAAAACAGAGGGGGGGAGTTAAAAGGGGGGAGCTGGAGGTAAAGATGAGGGGGAATATTTTGAGGTTTTTAAATGTTGAAGAAGAAAGGAGGTAAAAATTTCATGCCAGGGAGGTATAACTTTGAGGGGGGGAAGAAGAGCAGGATGTGAGGGGGGGGAGGCACCAGGAATTTTTTAGAACAAAGGGGGGGTAAACAGGGGGATCTAAGGGGGATCAAAAACAAAGAAAGCAGGAAGGGAAGGATACAGTGTTGGAGTGGTTGGTTTTTTTTGTTTAATAAATGTATAAAAGGGGGGAATTTTACTCGGGATTGGCAGAGAGCATGTATAGTTCCTTTATATAAAGGGAAGGGGGAAAAAAGAGATTTTAAAATTATAGGGCAGGATTGCAGATGAACAAGGAGCCTTTGAATGGGGGGGGTGTGCAGATCAAGTGTTTACATTGAAGCATTGGGGTTTTTTTTTTTTTTCAACAAGTTGGCCCCCTTTCCCCTCGAGGCAGGGGGGGCCCAAAAAGAAAGAAAATCCCCCCAAAAAAAAAATACCCTTTTTCATCATTCAACACTTCCACCTCACCCCCTACATAATCACTGGCTTTGCAGAGGCACCAGACATGACAGTTTTTAAGTCCCCCAAACTGCCAATATCCCAAACCCCCCCTTTAAAGTGGGTTTTAATTTTTCCCTTTCCAGGACTAAAGTCTTTAACCAGGGGGGAAACAAAAATGTGAACAGTATTTAGATTTTAAAGGGGGGGAAAATTTTCATTACCTTTATGGATTTAGAAAAAAGGATATGACAGTGGATAGAGGGGGGAATGTGGTTTGCAAGTGTATGGAATAGGAGTGTTACTAAATGTTTTTAAAATGTTTTTTTTAGGATAGCGAGGCTCAGATTAGGGATGCAAGAGGGAGGAAGATTACTTCCCCCTAAAAGTTGGTCTTAGACAGGGATGTGTTGTCACCATGGTTGTTTTAAATATTTATAGATGGGACTGTAAAAGTAGTAAATGCTAATGTTGGGGGGGATGAGATTAAATTATGGGGAATCAAATACAAAATGGAAAAATTACACAGTTACTGTTTTTGGGGGATACTGCACTTTTTGGGGATTCTAAAAAAAATTGCAAAGGTTAGAGGATGAGGGGAGGGGTGTAAAGGAGGGGAAAATGGGGAAATGAAAATAGATAAGAGTAAAGGGGGAGGGTATCAAATGATTTGGATATCACATTTTGGGGGAGGGGATGGGAGAAGTGAATGTTTTCAGATATTTTTGGGGTTAACTTGTCAGCAGATGGGTTTATGAGGGATGAGGTTTTAAACCTAGAAGTGAAAGGAAAAAAGGGAGTGGTCTTGGGGGAAACTATGGGGGCAATAAACATTATCCATGGAGGCAAAGAAGGGGGAAGTACGAGAGATAGTGGTACCAACACTTATATGGGTGTGAAGGATGGGTAAATGCTGCAGCGAGGGGGGGGCTGGGGGGGAGGGGGGTGCTGTGTCTAAGGGCAATGTGTGGTTAAAAAAATTTTGCAGAGAATTTTGGTTGAAATTAGGGGGAGTTACTTAAAAAATTTGCCGAGGGTTGGGGAAAGAGGTTGTTGAGGTGGTTTGGTCATTTAGAGAGAATGGAACAAAGTAGAATGACTTGGAGAGCAATAAATCTGTAGGGAAGGAAAAGGGAGGTAGGGGGCATCTTTTTAAAAAGGGTTTGGGGGGGGTAAAATAGGTTTTGTTGGGGGGGGGGTTTTTAATTTTTTGGAAGTGTGGTGGTTTGGGGAAGGGGGAATGGGATGAATGGTTTTTGGGACCTGATGAGCTTTGGAGGTGAGCAGGGTAAATTTTTTGGGGAAGGAATTAGGGGGAAACCCCAACCAGACTTGAGTCCTGGAAATGGGAAGACAATGCCCGCACTTTAACCTTTCAGGGGGTTATCCCAAAAACTACAGCTTTGAAGCCAGGGGGCCAAAAACCAAAAACTACGCTCATGAGCTCAGCTCACTCAGATAACCCGTGAGCGGAAATTTAACTAGATATTAGAAAAAAAAGAGACTAATTTTTAATTTTAAAAAGTTTTTTTGTGGTGTTTTTTTTTTATGTTTTTTTAGTTGTATTCACGATTTTTGGTCTCATTTGATAGAATGGAAGATATATTACAGAAATAGAAATGATTTTTTTTAGTTTTAGAACTGAAAATGGCTTGAAACTGAGCTCATAGGGAAAAGTTAAAATTTTGCCCATGTTCAAGAGTAAACAAAAAATAATCACGAGTCTAATAC